>JXTB01000695.1:91277-122521 GCA_002914805.1 Parasponia andersonii
TTATTTATATATATATGTATATATATATTATATTTTGACATTTTTTTAAATTATATTTTATATTTTAGTTATTATCAACGTTAATCATTATATTTAAAATCTGTTAAAAAAATTCAGGCCCAGTTTGACAGGGTCTTTGTAAAAACTAAAACAAACCACTTTTTTGAAGAATTTTTTAGCGAAAATGTGTATGATAAATGATGAGAAAATAGATTATTGAATAATTTTGTCTAAAACCACCGCCATAATCTTAAGTTGGTGGAACCCAACTTCGCATATCAAATTACACGGGGAATCCACAACCTAAGGATGATTAGTGATGATAAGTTATATAAATAGTTATAAAAAAAAACATAATTAATTACTTGTTATTTTGGACATTCTTTATGTTATTCTTAAAAATTTATTTATAAAACTTATGTTAAATGATAAGTAATAAATTTAGTTCAATTATTTTCATATAAGCAAATATTTTGTAAGAATATTTATATGCTTAATGCATGTTAAAAAAATGTCTATTAATATATTTATTTAATTGACTCTTTGCAAAATATACATAATTGTACAATATGTTTATTTTGATCATTTTATATTTCCACAACAGTTTAGTGATACAGTTTACTAAACACTTTAATACAACTTTTTCCAGTCACAATACTTTTTAGTTACACTTTACCAAACACTTAATTGTTTTATACTACAGTAGATTTTCCCCTCAATAGAGCTAAAAATATTTTTTTAGAATTTACAGCTCTACTAAACTGGCCCTTAGAGCAGTTAATTTAGCAAGATACTATTTAAAAAATTAAAAATAAACTATATGAAAACTGATTTGAAAATAAGTTTATTAAATTATCTTGGTAAATTAATTACTCTAATTTAATACTTTTGTAACAAATATTAAATATAAGGGACAATATTGATAATAACCAAAAATATAAGGTTCAAATTGAATAAAGTGTTAAAATATAAGATATAAAAGTGACATTATCCCTTTTCTTTTTGTAATTCTTATTTGATCATTGAACCAATTTTGATTAAAAAAAAAGGTGAGTTTGGCACTATTTTGGTGCTCTAACAATGGAACCGATTTGGCCTTTACATTTTGAATATTGGATGGTCAATAATAAACAACTACTTAATTAAGTGGTTTAAATGTTGATGCTAGTCATAGTAAACTCACAAAGAAATTGTAATTTCGTCAAACGAGCTTGATTAAAAGTTATTTTGGTGAAGTTTAGCATGCCATATTTACGTTGATTTAACAAAACTAAGAGAATGTGCTTAATAACCAATTGCGTAAATAAAGTCTTTTAATTGGACATGAGATAAATCAATGATTTTTTTTCGATCGTTTACAAATTTAAGGGAGAATTAATTATGGGAGATAATTACCCGTAGATCAGAATGAGTCCCTCCTATTATGCATGCAGCCACGCATGCAAAACAACACACAAAGTTCGACTATTAAATTTAGGAGAATTCTAATGTAGGAGTCCTTCTTAAGGGTAGGACGACTTTTTAGAGCATCCGATAAAAATGAATGGTAATCAATATATTAAGTGTAAAATGTATTTCAGACACCACAATACACAAAACAGGAGATAAAACTTAATTATAAAAAAAAAAAAAGAAGTTTCCTCGTTATCATCTCTGGTTCTTCAATCTTTCTCAACCACCCCTCTATTCTATTTTACTTTTTTCACAACCAGACCCAGCTTCATTTTTTTTTTTTAGATTAATAAAAACTACAAAAATTAAGTTTGATGTCTTCTTCTATTCTTTGATATTTCTAAACCTAATTTCATATTAAATTCAGTTGAACTATTATAAGTTTCCCAAAATGAAATTTAATCAGTATATTAATATCATTCTTTCGAACTGATAAAATTAAAAACTTTTACTTTCTTAACCCATTTCCACATCCACATATTTTACTCTAAAGGCATAAATTTTAGCCAAGTCTCGTGAGAAGATCTGACAATAATTAGCTTTGCACAAGTAAATCAAACCCAAACTCAAAAAGATTCAAAGAATTCATTAGCGTCGTAATCAAAAGAGAATAATGGGACTTGAGAAAAGTCATTTCTTTGAAGTGTAAATATCATTGATATTTTGATTACTAAAATTTTCCCTATTTGGGCTCTCATTTTTTCCCTCTTAATTAGCCTATCCTCATTTAAAAACTGGAGTTTTGTTTCCTTTCTCACTGAAACAAATCGATCCACGTTCAAATCCATCATCAAATTTCTTTTCATTTTTATTTTTATTTTTTTTGAAATGCAAATTCTTGGTTGAAGATGATAGAGCATAGTTCTATGTGCTAGGGTGCATCTTTTACTGTATGGACTCCTATTTTAACATATCTTTGATTTCATTGGACAAACAAAAAAGTCCTCACACCTGTAGAAGGATTTTGCCCCTCCTATAATAGAATCACCCTAAAATTTTTATTTGCCTATACTAAAATCTATGAATGTCCCACTAGATTTAAAAAAAAAAGAAAAAAAATGATTATGTAGTAAATTGTATTGGAACTCAAGACACTTCAAGAGACACATTTTCTTCAATATTTCATTTGGACCACGATTTAGAAAAAGAATACTTTGAGAGGGATTAGATGAAGAAAAGCTTTATGTTTCTTAAATATGAGGTTAAACTAAGATGGAAAAAATATATCTTAATATTATTTAGCTTCTAAACTTGGTTTTCTAGCATCTATATAGATTAGGGGTGTAGGTCATAACATGATAACATGACTCGAAACCCGCACGATTAGTTGAACCTGTATGACACGAAATTGACTCGAATTAATACCATTAAGTAATTTTTTAATAAATTATATTAAATAATTATTTTCAAAAAAAAATTTCATGAATTTCTTGTAGATAAAATAAAAAATATAAAGCTAATGAACTAGTTTCTCTTACTATAGTAAAACTTAATTAAAAATTTTGAGTAAACTAACAATTATATTATTTATATACGTTTTGACCCATCAATTTGCACGTCATTTTCATTAAATAGGTGACACGTAGGTTAACTTGTTAACAACAAGATTTAATTAGGTTAAACACGACACGACACAGATTGTCACCCTTAATATAGATTGTTTTAAAAATAATCTACACGGATATTTTTTAAAGTGTGAGTTAAATAAGCAGCACAAATCCAAAGATTATAATAAAATAGCAATATAGCACCATGGGAAGTGATGCCAACATAATAGAATGAATATATGAAAAAAAGGATAATAATTGAATGAAAATGGAAAATTAGAGAGGTTGTTTGTTTTAAACACTTGATTCCAACATTATATACATACACAAAATTTTGTTAGCTTATATTGAGGTTTATTTTTTTGGAAGGATTGTATTCAGATTATTAATTGATATAATTATATTGGGTATAATCAAATAAGAGAAAATTTTTTAAAAAGAAAGGGATTGACTTATAGGTAGTGGTAATGTCCAACAAATTAAAAGGACATCAAGGAGGAAAAAAAAAGGAGGCAAAACCAAATGGACATTTTATTAAAAAAAAAAATTAGATAATTATTATAAATAAAGGGATAATTATATGTTTTTACTTAAACATCACTAGATATAAAATATGAAGGGTTTTCATTGCAAGGATATTTTACTAATCTTGCATACGCCTAAACCCTAATTATGGTGATAATTAGGTGATATTTTACTAATCTTGTATACGTCTAAACCCTAATTATGGTGATAATTAGAGGTGCCAAAATGTTGGGCCGCCCAAATCGGGTGTGAGAGGGAAAATGGGTTAGGTCAGGTTGCCCCGGAATTTTAAAAATTGAGTTTAGCTTGTAAGTCCGTCCATGCTCCTCAGTGGGCTGGGACGAGGCCGGCCCATTCTTGGCCTAATTTTTTTTTTAAAAAAATAAGATTATTAGTTGTATGATTAGTTAAAAATATTATAAATTTAAAAAATTAATTGTATATTAAAAATATTAGTTGTATATTTGTTGCTTTTGATAAAAAATTTTAAATAATTAAATAAGTTAAATGTATATAAGTTGAATAGTTGATAAAAAAAATTCAAAACAAAATTTTTAAGAAAATTATTTAGAATTAGATTAAAATTTGAAAGTATGAAAAAAGTGAGAGAATGTGTTTTTATAAATATTTTTAAAAAATTTATATTTAAATTTATTCAAAAAATTTTAAACAAATAAAAAAAATTATTTTTAGTGAGCCGGACCGGACCTGAACGGCCCGTGCGACCTAGGTTGGTGGGCCTAAATATCTAGGTCCATCCCGACTCTACCCCTAAAACTAGGCTAGCCCACAACCGTTCTAATGTAGGCAGCTCGTCAGGTCGACCCGTTTTGCCACTCTGCTCTCTACATCTCCATCTCTTTCTTTTACAATCTATTATATTATTCTACGATACTGTTACTACTACTACAATTATTACGACAATTTCATAATTATTATTCCATCAGCTTCGTTAGTTAGCCGGTTTCAAAATAAAATAACCTTTTATATATATATATATATATATAAATGAAAGCACCCATGTTTTAAGAAACATTAGAAAATCCCATTAAATTTGATTTTATATTATGAAAAACCTTCTTATTTGACTACCTCTAAAATATGACTCTCTGATATCGATTAAATTAATAAATTACACGTAGTGAATGGCAAATTAGCATTATAATAAATTTAAGAATTGGCTGAATCAAAAAATTCTTGAATTGTCAATAATATTTTCCAACCAATATTTTTTTTTTATTTTTCTAATGACCTAATAAGTGATCCAAACAACTACCATATGCTCGATCATAAATTGTTAATTTAATGTATACCTATATCTACTATTTGCTGAAGACAGTTTTATCACTTCTCATTAATATTCTCAATTTAACTTATATGAGAAGTTCATATTTAAAAAATAGTCAAATTACAAGTTTTTTTTTATATAATAAAAATCAAATTCAAGGAGGATTTTCCGTAATTCTTATAACACATGAGATTTCCTTGAAAAAAAAAAAGAAAAAAAGAGAAAATGATGAAACGCAAGATCATTTTTTGACATTATATCTTTAAAAAATAATAATTTTAGAGTATGTAGTTTTGGTTTAACAGTGAATAAACTTTTAGAAAACTGAAGGTATTGTCCAAAAGCTGACCTCCATTTCCATTAAAACTCATCCACTAAAATAAAAGGACAAAAAAAAAAAAGATTTGCAAATAAAAACAGCTGAGGAACTCGTAACCTAAATATAACTAAAAAAAATTCCCAAATATCAAAAGTGGCTTTCACCCTAATTTCCTCGATCCCAAAGGAGGGACTAGAAAGAAACTGCATTGGCTGATTTTGATTGAACTAGGCCTAAATTTGGACATAGTTAGGAGCAATTTGGGCCCAAATGGCCTTTTTTTTTTCCTGGGCTTCATAGCTAAATGTTCGAATTTCGACCAAAATTTACGAAATGGCCGTTTTTTAAACATTTTAAAAAAATGGCCGAATTTCAAAACTTATTTAAAACATATCCATTTTCCATATTTAGCATATCAAAATATATTAATTTATTTTTTAAAAATTGATTTACTTTTTAAAAAACTATTTAATTTATTTATTATATCAAAATATGCTGATTTATTTTTTAAAAAATTAATTTATTTTAAAAATTGATCTATTTTTTCGAAAATTGTTTTACTTTATAAAAAAAAAATAGATCAATTAAAAAATAGATATTTATCAAAATAAAATTATAAAATAGTTATTTATCAAAAAAATGGCTATTTTTTAAATTGTTCTTAAAAAAGCAATTTCTTATATATACTCTCTCTCTCTCTCTCTCTCTCTCTCTCTCTCTCTCTCTCTCTCTCTCTCTCTCTCTCTCTCGAATGACTACCATAAAGTTAATGAGGAATTTTTATAACAGCACATTGAAAACTTAAATTTTTCCAAATAACAATTAACTTTTTTATTTTCGAGTATAGTAGTTTTTCCTAAAATTAGCCCCACTATTTTTTAAATCTCAATTAGTTAGTAAAAAAAGGATTTAATTTAAAAGTTCATAATAAAAAAAAATACTATAAAATGAAACAATTAAAATACACTATTAAAAGCAAAAGTTGAGGCCCTTAAACTGCTACTCAGCTTAATTTTCTCAACAATGATGTCACAAATATTGTGACTCCAAATCATAAGTTGTTGACTTAACTAACTTTGTAACTCATTATGCTTGTAGATGGGCACTTTTTGGTTATTAACGCAATGATCTGCCTATTGCCTCATCTCCCAATTGTGTGAAGGACTGTAACACAGATTGGACCCTTTGTTTTGCATCGACTTTGCTCCTTTCCTTTGAAGCAAATCATTTTTCAGCAAAAAGTTCACAAGTTGAAGACAGTACTAAAAAAAACCATGTTAAAAGTGATCATAAAAATATTATTTGAGATTCTTTTACAACTAGCAATTTCCAAGTATAATATTTAAATTCTAAGGTTGTGTGCATCTTATTATTATTATTTTTTAAAGAAACATAGTAATTTAAGTAAATTTTTTTTCTAAAAATAACCTTATTTCAAACTCAACCATGTAAGTGTGCTTGACTTAGGTTAGTGTTTAACTTACTGGTTTAGTTTCTTCTTTAAATATTGTCTAGTTTAAGTTCGTAGTTACTTTGTAGTAAAGGTTCATATTTACAGATTGGTTTACTTTCATCTTTAATTGGGGTTAGGGATGGCAATATAAGTCATAACATGATAACACGACTCGAAATCCACATGATTAGTTGAATCTGTATGACACGAAATTAACATAATTAAGTATTTTTTTTTATAAATTATATTAAATAATTATTTAAAAAATATATTTTTTTATGAATTTCTTGTAGATAAAATAAAAAATATAAAGTTAATGAACTAGTTTCTCTTATTACAGTAAAACTTAATTAAAAAATTTGAGTAAACTAATAATTATACTATTTATATATGTTTTGATCCATCAATCTGCACGTCGTTTTTATTAAATAGGTGACATGTAGGTTAACCTGTTAACAACAAGATTTAATTAAGTTAAATACGACACGACACAGATTGCCTCCCCTAATTGGGGCTATTTTGTTATCGTAATTAACCCATTAATTTAAATTCATGTGTACTGACTGGTCTAGGTTCTTGGTTAAATGTGACTGGTTTAGTTTCTTCCCTAAATGTGACTAGTTTAACTTCTCTTTACGGTATTAGTTTAGGTTCAGTAAACAAACTTCAGGCAATCGAAGAGCAATTAGGGGCATATTTGGAACTTGATGCAAACAAAGTGCTATAAGCAAAAACATTTTAAGAAAAATCGCTAAAGTTAATAAATAAAAAAAAAGGTCAAAAGTTTACAAATTGCAAGCCCAAAACCCAACTGGTTTTTATTTTTTTAATCCTAAATTGATTCAATTTGACGATTTTGACAACACGCGGGGGGGTAAAGGTCTCATAAGGATTCAAGTCCCATACCCTTTTAAAGGTTTTGCGCCATTGGGACCAAACATCGAACACTTGAGCTGCACTACCAAGTTGGGAAAAAAGCAAACATGGGAGGCGGCGGAGGCCGAGGAGGCAGGTCTCGCACCCAAAGAAGACATTTCAGACAGAACAGAGAGAACGTTTGGAAGCGTTCCAAGTCCGACCCTTCCTCTGATGCCCCCAACGACAACAACACCAACGACATTGGCAATGGTGGTAATCGAGCCTGGGAACCCTTTGCCACTCAGAACCCTACCTTCGATGAGTATTACAAGGTCTTCCTCTTCTTCTTCTTTTTATTTTTTTAAAGCTCTTTTTTCTGTATATTTTTATATGTGTACATGTATATTCGTTTTGTGGGTGTATGCTTATGGGATCAATGGTGAAATATGAATTTCTGAATTGGGTTTGGGGTTCTTCTATTTGTTTTTCTTTTGGTGGGTACACAAAAGGGTGGTCTTTCTTATTTTTGTTAATGGTGGTGTTTAATGTAGGAGCAAGGGATAGTGGCCCCAGAAGAGTGGGACTCGTTCATGGGAGTTCTTAGATCACCATTGCCTGCTGCTTTTCGAATTAACTCAAGGTGATGTTTTGATGGTTATTTTTTTTTTATTATTATTGATAGAGAATTCTTTTGTATCCTTTTGAGGAAAGAAACATGTACGCAATTGTAGTCTTTCATATAAAAGTAGAAGATATTTGTTTTGCTAAATGCACTTTTGCAGATTTCATTGTGTATATTTCGGTGTCTGTATTCGTTGATCTGGTTTTGACATGAAATAAATGAAAGTTAACTATTAGATTGCCGAACATTTGTGCGTTCATGAACTATTCTTTTGGCCTTTTATCCAGATGAGTATATCCTCTTTACTAGGGAATAAAACATTCTTATCATACTAGAGATAATAGTACTTACTCTTATCGCATTTCTAGCAATTTGTTTACTACACATTAAGCTTAAATTCATGAGAGTCTTCAATGAGTTTTTCACAGTGTTAACTGACTGAACCTTTGTCTCCTTTACCTGATTTTGCAGTAGCCAGTTTTATAAAGACATTCGATATCAGTTAGAAAATGACTTTATGAAATCTCTTCAAGCTGAGGTAAGTCATCAAATGATAAATTTATTAGGGTAGTTTAGTAAATCATGATGCTTCTATTAGATGTTCTGCAATGCTTTCTCATTTATTTTTTTATTTTACTTTAATCTTTTCCTCTTTTGCTTCTGCTGAACATATGATGGCATTCAGGTCAGTGAGGGGAGTGAAACGGGGGCTATTAGACCATTGCCTTGGTACCCTGAGAATCTTGCTTGGCATTCAATTTTTTCCCGCATGCAGCTGAGGAAGAACCAGAATCTAGAAAGGTGATAATGGATTATGTTAGTTCAGTAAAATCTTTGTAAACTCATGATGTAAGATTTAGATCCTGATTTACAATAATGCCTTTATATATTGGCAGTGCATTTATGTTGAGTGATTGTAGGATTATTGAATATCATCATGTAATTTTACAGCTACAATCTATATGTAATGACCATGTTTTTTAGTAAACTTTCTGAATGGCATGGGCACCCAAGCTTCACTGGGATTCGTTGCTTATATCTAGCATAAGGCTTGATAATTATGCACTTATACCAAAACTTTGTTGGTTTTCACACCATTCCTAATTTTTATTTCTATTTCAGAATTTTTCTATTGCAAATCTATTGCATTACTCTATATCATAATCTTAGTGTCCTACATGTTAGTAGCTGCCTTCAGTTTACTCACTGTTACTTGATCATTCCAAATTTTACACATCGAACCCTTTATGATCGTATCAATATCTCAGGTTTCACGAGTTCCTAAAGCTGGAAAATGAAATCGGAAACATAACAAGACAGGAGGCTGTCAGCATGGTGGGTTATGTTACTTGTGGTCTATTATTCAGGAGTTTCACTTACTAGTTTTTGAAAACTTTTGGGTGTTACATGTGCGTGCAGACTATTTCCCTATTACATAGTGATACAAAGATCCCTAGATTCTGATCTCCTTGTTTATTGTTGTTGCTACTATTATTATTATTATTATTTTTTAAAGAAACATAGTAATNGTTGTGGTACAGGTACCTCCCCTCTTCCTTGATGTATCTGCTGATCATTTTGTACTTGACAGTAAGCAATTTGTTTTTACTGAAAGACCCCCTTTTTTTCCCGTCTTGGTGGGAAATTGTATTGAATGACCTTTCTCTTGTTATTTTTTTGGTGAAATTGCAAATTTAAATACTTGCATAAGTATAAGACTATGTCTCCTTCCCTTTCTTTATCTTTTGATCTAAGAAATAAAAGGAAATTGTGGAAGATGCACAATCTCTGTTGGCACATTTTGTTGTCATCTCCTTTTCACAATGTATTAGTTTGAAACTTGTGGAGATCGTTTGTTCTTTCATTTGGCTGGTATAATAACATGTTGATAACCTATTCATTGAAAATAAATAGATAATTACAGTTGGCTCCGTGTTTTCTCAGTGTGTGCTGCACCTGGTTCAAAAACATTTCAACTCCTTGAGATTATATACCATTCAAGCAAACCAGGATCTCTACCTAATGGTCTGGTTAGTAATCTGTTAACCTTATCCTGTTTTACATTTTCTATCTAGAATTTCTCTGCTTCTGCTTCTTTTACTAGTCTATAATGGAGTATGACTTTTTCTGCAAGTATCCTATGAGAATTGCTTGGATAATCTTTTGCTTTGCAGTGATGTGGGCTTCCTCTCATTCTGTTACATTTTCCCCCCACTCTCTATTGTGAAGTTGACTCGTGTCTTTTCTTTTGACTAGGTTGTAGCAAATGATCTCGATGTTCAAAGATGCAATCTGCTTATACACCAAACAAAAAGAATGTGCACTGCCAACCTTATTGTCACAAATTATGAAGCTCAACACTTTCCTGGCTGCTGTTCAAACAGAAATCGTTCAAATGCTTCCGGAAAATTAATGGAAGACTCAACTATAAGCCAACTTCTGTTTGATCGTGTATTATGTGATGTTCCTTGTAGTGGAGATGGTACCCTTCGAAAGGCACCTGATATCTGGAGAAAATGGTAGAAATTTCCTTCTGCACCCATTTTTCTTTTGATTGGTTTACTTAACACGGTTGATGAAATTGTTTTGCTGTTAAATAGGAATGCAGGAATGGGGAATGGCGTTCACAGCCTACAAGTTCAGATAGCCATGCGAGGTATCTTCAATGGAAATTACACTGGCTACTTAATCTATGCTAGTATGATATGTAGGTTGATGTTTTATTGCTGTGCATTTTAATAATAAATGATTGGTGGATTCGAGGAAAAGAATAGTTCAGGACAAGCTTAAGTACGTTTAATATAGTATGCTTACCATGTTTACCTTTGTTTTGCTGAGATTGGGCTCCTAACTAGTCTAGTCTGGAATAACTTGCTTCCCTCTTTAGATCAATCAGCTTGTGGGATGGAAAACTTGATGTTTATGTGGAATCGGATTATGTATCCAGCAGGGATTAGAAATGCTAGGCTGGAGTGAAGTTTTCTAGGTCTACTTGTTTTTAAAAATAGAGTACTACTGATGCTGCAACTTCACATTGGTCTGTCTAGCTTGTTGTTTTTTAAAATAGAGTAGAAATCAACTCATTAGTGAGATAGGGCCTCAGATGTTATACTGGTGTTGGATATGAATATAGGATGCATATGGAAACAATAGGCCTCCCATAAGTTATGCTAATTATGCACAAATTTTCTATGTTTGGCTTATTATTTCTTTTTATTCTGTATGTGTATTATGATGTCCTTATTGATTGAGTGTAAGGTTTTGTATCCAATAACTTTATATTTAATAACTGCCATGGTTGAACTAATATTGATAATATCGTATTTCCTTGACCAACACAAATCATGGTCATTCAGGCATATTTTACAAGCTTCTGTTTTTGGTCTGTGCTTAATTCAATGAAAATAGGAGTTTTGGCTCACAAGCGTTTGTTTTTAAATCCTTTCTATGAGCATGCCGAATTAACGAGATGGGGTTGATTACTTCAGGTCTTAAGTTGCTTAAAGTTGGTGGGAGAATGGTTTACTCAACCTGCTCAATGAATCCAGTTGAGAATGAAGCTGTGGTTTCTGAGGTGATATGTTGGTCCTTTTATATATTTTTCTAACGTAAAACTGGATTTGTTTCCATCTTTTCATTGTATAATTCAGCTGATCATCTCTTCTGCATCTAGATTTATTGTTTTGAATTGAACCCCTTATGCTCATCTATGTACTATTATCGTTTGTTCAGGGCTTTGTGTGTGTGTGTGTGTGTGTGTGTCTAAGAAGTGCAATGTTTCTCATGGCTTGTTGATTTACATATTGTATGTGTCTAAGAAGTGCAATGTTTCTCATGGCTAGTTGATGTACTTATCTTTATGTTGTTTGTTTTGACAAGTATATGTTTCATATCAAATGAATTGATGCTGAAGAGTAGCATATAAGTAACATGTGTGATATGTCTGAAGAAGAGATTCTACTTAGTTATTTTATAAAGAACAGTCAAACTCCTTGAAATAAATTATAATGGCTATAAAGGCTGAAAGGAAAGCCTTGGATTTGACTTTGAGGTGTGAAGGAACAGAAACTTACCATCAAGATGGTGGCCCAAGTTTTGAACCTCTATAATGTAAAACTTGCATATCCTAATGTGCCAACTATTTACACTAGACAGCCCCCAAAACTTATTCTAATATACGTAGCTACAATAAAAGTGTATCTTAGGTTCACTTGATCATGAATTGTGATCTGTCCAATTGTTCCCCGTTGACTTTTTCTGTGTCAGAAGAAGCTGAAATTTGTGTTAATTATGATAAAAGAGGAGTTTAGTCATAGTTCCAATTTCTTTCAATGAACTGATTACCCTGTGTTGTTTTATTCAGATTTTGCGCAAATGTGGAGAGTCTGTTGAACTGGTTGATGTTTCTAATGAACTCCCTCAACTTGTTCGGCGGCCAGGTCTCAAGAAATGGAAGGTTCAAATTTTATTCGAAGTTTTTTTCAGAGTTTTGGCATGCTTTTTCTTACTTCATTCGAACTAAATATTCTTATTCTGCATTTTTTTTAATAACTTTGGTCAGTGCATTATGATGATATTTTGTTTATTTCATTAAACGAATGTTCTCATTTTTTTTTTTTTTTGCTATTACAAACGAGGACCTTCCTCTAAAAGTACCTCAGCAAAGGAAAAGAGATAAGGAGGAAAAATAGAAAAAGAAACTTAATTGGGAAATTTAATATTTGGCAAATTACATATACTAGTATTATGTGGTTTCCAGACATGGCCTATTAGTTTTGGTGTCCAAGTTGGTTTCGATTGCAAACTAATGCTTGACCATTACAACTACCTACCCTTTCTGTAACTATAGTTTCAAACTCATATACTTGGACATACAGGTACGTGACAAGGGAGTCTTGTTGGCTTCGTACAAAGATGTTTCCAAATACCGCAGAAATGTGATTGTTCCCAGCATGTTTCCTTCTGGTAGAAGCTATATGGAGGCAAATGAAAATAACATTCATGTTATGGAGCCAGAAGAAAAGGGTGAGAATAATGGAAATGGTAATGGTGAAGAAGCCTTACATTCAACAGCGAATTCAAGTACTCCCGCTGATGAGCTGGAGGAGGAAGTTTCTAATTTTCAGCTTGAACGCTGCATGAGAATAATGCCTCATGATCAAAATACTGGAGCCTTCTTCATTGCTGTCTTCCACAAGCATTCCCCATTGCCAGGTGCATACCATATTATCCCCATACTACTCAAATCGTGAAGTTTATGTTTTTCCTTTTGCTAAGAATTCATGAGTATCAAGATTCTTCTTCCTCTTCTTCTTCTTTTAAAAAAATGTGTGTGGCCAGGAGGGGCTAAGGAAGACATTTGCAAATTGGCTTTAGTAGATTAAGGATGCTGTGATCATGCTACAGTCTGAATACAGATGTTATTTTTCTTTGGCTTTCCTCATCAGAAAATTACAGTTTTGTTCTTCTTTATTTCCACCATGTAGCTGCTCAGGAGAAGCCACACTTTCAGAAAGAGAAGTTGTGCTCTAGAAACAATGAGCCAGTAGCAGATGTACCAACTCAGGTCATTGAAGATTCAAATGGGTTCGAAGCTAGCTTGAATGATGGTACTGATGGCAAAATTCCGGAAGCTGCTTCAGAGGTGGATCTGTTGGATGATGAACCCGATGAAACTGTTTTGGGACAAGATCTTCCCGTTGCATCTGAAGAGCATAATTTAGAACTAGCCAAAGCACCTCGTGAGAAGGAAGCTGATCTCAATAAAGGTGGAGGGAAAAGAAAGTTACAAATACAAGGCAAGTGGAAAGGGGTTGACCCTGTACTTTTCTTTGAAGATGAGGCTATTATCAGTAGCATAAGGACGTTCTATGGCATTGATGAATCCTTTCCATTGAATGGCCATCTCGTGGCAAGAAACCTTGATAACAATCATGTGAAGAGAATATACTATGTCTCAAAGTCAGTTAAGGATGTTCTTGAACTGAATTTCTCTGTTGGACAGCAACTTAAGATAGCATCCATTGGTCTGAAGATGTTTGTAAGTATTTCAATTCAATAAATTGTTCTTTACTCTAGAAATGCATGCTGCATGTTCTCAGATTTAGGCGGTCTAGAATCAAAATTTTGCCATTCCATTCCTTTTTTTAGCATGCGTATTGCTCTTTGTGATTCATTTAGGAAAATAGGGAGTGAAAGACGTAGGAGGATTAATTCCAGATGAACCACCTGTGATAAAGTCAAGTTATGACTTGCAGAACCTGGCTTGAGGTTTTAGTTATGACACTTCTGCAAGTTGCCTATGTGCTTCACTATGTTTTACTAGATGATGCAGAAATAGACTTCAGGCCATTATGAAAATAATATCACTGTAAGCAAAAATTTTGAAACTTTGTCCTGGGTTCACAGCTCTGCAATAAAATTTGAGTATGCATTACCATGTGAGACTGCTTTACTGTATTGATCTGTTGCACTTGTTGAAAAAGCTTTTCTTATTCTCACCTATTCCCTAATAATAAAACAGGAACGACAAACATCAAGAGAAGGAAGCTCTGCACGCTGTTCATTTCGGATATCCTCTGAAGGATTACCGGTTATTCTCCCATACATTACGAAACAGATTCTACTTGCATCCCCTGTAGACTTCAAGCATCTTTTGCAATATAAATCTATTAAATATGCCGACTTTGTGGATACAGAGTTTAGTCAGAAAGCATCAGACTTACAGCAGGGATGCTGTGTGGTAGTTATGAGAGAAGGTATGTAACAGCATCGTGCTATCATGGACGAAAACTGTTTCGTTTTGTTTTCAAAGTTATTATTTTTCCTGAATAAGTCCAATTTCTGCAGATGGCCAAGCGGCCTCGGATCCTATCCAAGTAGATGAACCAACAATTGCCATTGGATGCTGGAGAGGTAAGGCCAGCTTGACTGTGATGGTCACTGCTATCGACTGCCAAGAAATGCTAGAAAGGCTTTCAGCACGTGCAGAAATTGAAAAAGGTTCCTCAGTGAAAGATGACCACAGCCCTTCTAAATTGGAGGCGGATGAAGAGAAGGACAAGAATGATGCAGAAAAGAAAGAAGACAAAGATAGCATCGAAATGGTGAATTGATGGTTAAATTAAGTTAAAATTTTGACAGTGCCTTTTTTCTTTTCTTTTGTTGTACTATAATTATAATAGGGTAATTTTCTGGTGGGTGTTACATTGGCACAGAGATTACATTGTCTTCCATTCGATTTGCAGCCACGCAAGTTGGATCATTTTCATATCCTGTCTTTTTCTTTCCCTCCCCCTCCCATTTTTCAGCAGTAGAATTTTTAATATATTTCTATTTTTATTTTTATTTTTTATTTTTGCTTTCATAAGGTCGTTTATCATTCTTAGTTGCGGTTGCCTGCGACTTGAAGTGCTTTGGAAGGATCACTATTTTGTGCCTTGGAAGGGCTGATACCAGTTTTTCGACTCCCCGTTAATTTTGTTTTGTGATAAGTGTAAAATAAATCCTAATTCCTCTTCACTAGAGCATCTAGATTGATTAGAAAACGACATTATCAGACGCATGATCTCACCACCTTGGGGCAGGCCCCATCCAATGGAAGAGACTCAGTTTGGTCTCGATTCTCGAGTAGCCGAGTATCCGATCATAGCACCGTTTAACCAGAAATATCTCCTCCTCTCTCCCCATATTAATCTGACAATGTATCTATTAGTATATCTTAAAGCAAAGAAAAAAAAAGCCAGAAATGTCTCATTAACTATGACGACTATGGTATGGTAAGAGAGGGAATGAGAGTAGGAAGGAGGGAGATTATGGAGGAAGTAGAGTAGAGAGAATTTTTAATATTGTTCGGTAGGAAGATGTAGAGAAGAAATAATGCAGAATATTTATTTGTAAATTATTATATTATCTATTTTATTTTACTTACATTAATTGTTTTGAGGGATAAATCTATCAATTCATACTTTCCAATCCCTCAAATTTGGAAAGAAGAGTTTCGATGGGCCCAGAGAGAGTCCCTGTCCTCCCACCGAACGGAGGACTTTTACTCTCCCTTCATGCCTCTCCCTCCTCCCTCTCCATCCCTCCACACAGACACGTTTTATACGCGTAACATCTTTCTACACTAAAATTCTTTATCAAGAGAAAATATGCGATACTTTCTTATGTTTCTTTTCCTTTACGTTTCCTCCTTTCTTTCTTTCTTACCTTTCTCCCTTCCTTTCTTTCATCTTGAGTTTTTGGCAACTACTCAACAAATTTGATGCACAACGTATCATCAATAACTTGTTAAAAAAAAAAAGGAAAAAAGAAAAAAGAAAAAAAAAAAAAGACCCAAAAACTGTAGCTTATCAACAAATTGATGCGTGTTTTGTTTGGCGGACAATATGAATGGTACCATTACCAGCTATCTCTCAAGCATCATTTAAATTTCTTAACCTCACCAAAAGGGACGCAATTACATTCTAATATTTTCTCACTCAATTTTTTTTTTCAGATGTGATCTCACGTTCATATACGTGTACTAGAAAATATATATATGTTTGCCCATAAGAAGTTATAAACTAAAAAAGCATGACACGATTAATTAAGAATGTGAAACAGAGAGAACAAAAAAAGTGAAAAATAGCAAGACTACTAACAAATCCGCAACCCAGCTTCATCTTTAGTTCTTTCTCCAATATCATAAAGGGCAGGTAGTTTAGCTGCCCATGCAAACTAAAGCTAAAACAATGTAAAAAAAATATACAAAAGAAAAAGCACCACCCATCAAAAAAATTGCTATTTTAGAATTAGATATTTAGAAACAAGAATCTTACACTGAGAAACCAACTCTGTGCATCGAGAGATCAGGATGAAGTACAGCACATCCGGTTCTTCTCTGGGATAACTTGCGCAGGGCCCGGGACGATGATCTTTTTGCCGGTAAGGTTCGCAGGGTTACCATTTCCCTGGTTTTCACCAGCAGCAAGGTTCTTCTTGTTCAAAATGTTGAAAATCTCCGTCAGAACGGTCAAGAAGGCGTTCTCGACATTAGTTGATTCCAGTGCCGAAGTCTCCAAGAAGAAAAGCCCTTCTTTCTGAGCAAATTCTTTAGCGTCTTCTGTGGGGACTGCACGCTGGTTCTCAAGGTCAGTTTTGTTTCCGATCAGAATGATGACTATGTTCTTGTCAGCGTGGCTGCGTAGCTCTTCCAGCCAACGAGGTATGTGATCAAAGGTTTGGCGTTTGGTTATGTCATAAACCAGCATTGCCCCAACAGCTCCCCTGTAGTATGCACTTGTCACTGCCCTGTATCTGCTCAAACACCATAAGACGAGAATTTTGATAAGCATATGAAACAATGTTGGCAAAAGTTAGAAGAAGTAATTTTAACATTAGTACTTTGAAAGGGCATTTTTTAACATACTAGGAAAATGCAAGGGAAGAGGAAATTGCACTATCAGCCTTTCTAATCACAAATCCCACTCAAACTCACATCGGTTATGCTGAGAACATTATAGCGGTAATTTGACAATGAAGCAAATGATTCATGCAAAACCTGCTAATTCACCATTACGCGGTTAAAACACCAAAAACAAAATCTTCCTGATAACAAGCATCACTGCCCCACCTGTTTAAAATAATAACTTAACTTCTTTATACCATAACTATATTTAAGTTTACTTAGTGTTGGTATTGCTTGTTGAAGGCTTCAACTTGAAGTAAACCATTAGAGGAGTAAGAGGAAGTTTCCCCTAAGTTCTAAAAGGAAATCCAATATATTCAAACTTTGTCATTTTCCACTCCACAGCAAAAGTCAATGCTTCATAGAGATTCCAATTAATCTATTGATCCAACTCAAGATTAAGTTATACAAACTCTTAACCATTGTTCCACAAATAACAAGATTCAAGCATCCAGCACTTTGTGTTAAAACTATTGATCTTAAAAATTATTGAAATAGATAATGTAATTATTGATTTTAACCATAATCTAGAGACACATAACTGATTAAAATTATTGATTTTTTTTTAATCTCATGCTGTGCACACTGCACAATTCGTAAACTGAGGTAAATGTGGTTACCAATCCAAATAATCCTAATTAGAGATTTTGAAATTGACTTCACATTCGGGGGATCTCGGACTACGGCATGAGGATCAAATTAATCACAATTGACCTTTTGTTAAGAACTTCTTCTAAGCCGAAAAAAAGGAAAAAAAGAAGAAATAAAATAAAAATTCCATTAAAAGTATAAAAAGATTCACAAATACAGATTTTACGGCACTTTATTCTCCCCATTAATACAAATATCAAAACAAACAGAGTAATAAAATTATTTAAATATGCTAATATATATATATATATATATATATATAAAATTAACAAATTTAAAGCTAAAAAAACTCTATCTACTAAAATCCCTAGTACAAAGTACAAACCATCAAAAAAACACATAGTAAGCCCACCAAGATTCAAAAATTAGACTAAAATTCTCAAAATCTAATAATCAAGAAAATAATAATAATAAGAAAAAAACAAAGAAGGAGAAAGAGTAGTTACCGTTCTTGGCCGGCGGTGTCCCAGATCTGAGCCTTGACGCTCTTGTGTTCGATGACGAGAGTCCTCGTCTGAAACTCGACGCCTATGGTGGCTTTGGAGTCCAAGCTGAACTCGTTCCTGGCGAACCGAGCCAGTATCTGTGACTTCCCCACGGCCGAGTCTCCGATCAACACCACCTTGAATACGTAGTCTATCTTCTGGCTCGCGTCGCCATACCCTCCTCCACTCGCCATTTTCACTTCTCTCTCTCTCTCTCTCTAGAACACAACAAACTCACTCACCCGAGATTTTAGAGAGAGAAACCAAAACCAAAAGAAAAGAAATCTTTTTTTAGATCTCTCCAAAGTGTTTGATGGTTTTCTGCTTTGAAAGCTAAGCTTCCTTTGTTTGTGTAATTAATCTCTCATCTTTTTTCTGTTCTTTTTCTTTTTTAAATGAAAAAATGAGTGAATTGTAGTGTACTTGGTTTGGGTATAACGTCTCCACCCCACCGCGATGGAATCATCCAATTGCGAGTTGCCACGTTCTGTTGAAAAATTCGGACGTTTGGCTGAGATTACGTGATGTTGATGTGGCGGTTTTTGATTGGTATGATTTGGAATAGAAGCGGTACGTTGAAACAAAGTGATGAAGCTCTGTTCAAATAATTAAATAAGATAAAGGGGGAAGAGCGGGGGATGATCCCGGTGTGTCAGTGAGAGGTATGAGGCGTATGTCTCGGGTGAGTTGTCTCCTTTGTCGACTTGACGGTCCTTTTTTTTTTTTTTTTTGATACTCTCGGGGACGGTTTTGCTAATTGCTATACACAAGTATTCAAATTTTGAGGGCCACTTGGGCCTCACCAACTATACAAACGGGCTGACATATCGTGCTACAAAGTTCGGGGCTTTCAAGCCAGGTGGCTGAATTTTGGATCACTGTTTGGAAAATAGCCGTTTTTCTAATACTATAAAACAATGGCCGTATTTTTAAACTTATTTGAAAGATAACTGTTTATCATATTTGATAAATAAAAGATGTATTAACTTATTTTGTATAACATTGATTTATTTAACATCTATCAAAATAAAATTATAAAATAGTTGTTTAACAAAAAGGTGTAAACAAATGGCCATTCTTCAAATCGATCTAAAAAAAGGACATTTATTTTAAATACTGTTTGGGAAATTTTGATTTTATATGGTAATAATTACAACACAATTGAAAAATGCCGGATTCTAATTTTTTTAAAAAAACAAATTCGCATTTATTTAGAAAAATAATATTGTTAAACTATTTATAAAAATACAATCTTTTTTTAATTGATAGTGTACTTACTGTAATTGCTCAAGTTACTTCAAGCAAAAAGACCAATTACATTAAGTAACTCGATTTGTTACTCCAAGTAACTATTAACCTGCTTGGTTACCTCAAATATTTTTTAAAATGCCAAATTTGAAGAAAATGGTAATTTTATGAATTTTTTTTGAGAAGTGATACCTTTTAAACAAAATTAAAGAAATAATACTTTTCTAAATATGGCGGGGATTTAAAAAAAAAAAATCAGCCCAATAGGCAATTTTTTGGACTTTGCGCCTGAGTTTTTGTAAGAAGCACTTTTCCTTTAGACTAAATAACCAAATTTTGGGTCCGTCTTAAATAAATGTCCCTTTTTTCAATAACTTTTGCAAAATGGCCAAGTATATAAAAAAATCACCTCAAAATAGCCTAATATAAAATTTTAGCCACGTAAATTAAAATGGTATAGCTCACTTTAAATAAATAATTAGTTGATATGAATGTCACTTCATGTGGTGTAAATTTTTAATCTAAGATATTAGTATCCTAGTATTACTTTATATCTTACACCAAAAACTTTTACCACATGATCTATCATTCATTTCAATCACTTCTTTATTTAAAGTGGGATCACATTATTTAAAGTTATACGGCTGAAGATGATGCCATATCAATAATATAAATTTTGGTGCAAGATTTAGTATTTCTTTCTTTATCCGTGTAAAATATTAATATCCTAATTATTATTCTTCTAACAAAGGAAAGTACCAATAAGGAGAAATTTTATTTCTATCCTTTTAATTCTTTGTATTCATACCAATGAAGCGATATATTGTGAAATAATTGCAAGTACATAATATCACAAACAAGTAAGATAATAGTGAGTAAGAATATTGTTATAGTAGTGAGTACGAATATTATTTCCATGAGGAATATCATTCACTAATTACTAAATTTATTCTAACCCTAATTTTATTTGAAGAAAGTTAAAAAAAAGATTGTGTTAAAATAAATTAAAGGACTAATTAAAAAGGAAAACAAAACTAATTAACAATTATGACAATTCAATGAGCTAAAGACCTAGATTTTTGATCTTACTAATATTAATCCTATTTAAATCTCTTAGTTTAATAAATCAAGTTATATTTCATATGTTGATAGTGAATTCATCTAAATCAAGCATTAAGAATTTACCTTAACAAGTTAATCTTATATATATCCAAGAAAACTTTAAATCGATCGAAATTCATTAAGATTAGAGAAATATTAATTAACTACACAAATCACATAAATATCTCTATTCTATATTGAATTTATGGTATTCTAATTAGGACGAATTTGATTAATAATTTTCAATCATAAATCAAATTCTAAATCATGCAATTATTGATCAAACACTCATAAGTATTAAGAACAAATCGAACTACTTAACATATTGGCATAAGACATCAATTTATATTACTTAAAAAATATAAACATTCATGATCCAGCTACATCATAGTCCTAGAAAAAGAAATTTAGTTCATAGTTAAAATAAAGAAAAACATGATTCTAAACATAAAGAGTAAAAAAAAAAAAAACAAAAAAGAAGAATTGTTAAGTGAGTTTGAGTCGATGCGCGTCCATCGCTGGGTCATGTCATTCCTCTTCTTCTTTTGGTCTCTCTCTCTCGTAGTCTAAAGCTCTCCAAAGTTGTCTAAAATAAACCTTAAGAAGTCCTATTTATAAATTTTTCAGTTCAGAGGCAAAATTAGCTTAAGACGTCGTTTTAAAAATTCTAGACTCATACTGCTAGTTCTTTATGACTTCTCTTTTTTTTTTTCTTTTCATTTTTCTTTATTTTTTCTCCTTTTATTTGCTAGCTCTACAATGCCATATTGGCGCTGCAGCCCCACTGTCTTCTAATTTTTGAATCTTTGTCAATTTTTTCCCCACTGTCTTCTAATTTTTGTATCTTTGTCAATTTTCTCCAAATCTCATCTAAAATTTGTCCACAACTTTAAACCTACAAAATAAGATTAAATACACATAAAAATAAGGTTGGCTCACACTAATTTGTGCTAAAACAAAATCTTTATAGGGCCTATTCTAAAGGATTCCTGTTTTCTTTTATTTTTCCACTCTGACCAAAAAAAAAAACTTTGAAGAAGAAGATAAAAATAATATCTTATATCGTCTAGAAATCAACAAAACAAATCATTATATCCAATAAAGAAATCAAATAGACATAATAATGGCAGTAGGTAGCTAATGTAAAAGAATGCAATAATGAATGAACATAGAAGAAATGAGAAAAAAAGGACATAACCTGGAGATTTTAGGACAAGCAATATAATTTTTCTTCAAATCAAAGTGCAAAGGTTCTTTCCTTTATTTCGCATAATATTTTCTTGTTTTCTCATAGATATATTTTGTTCTTCGTTGTAAACTTGTAGAAGAAATCTTGAGCAAGAGTGGCAGTATTTTGTCTTGAGAAATAGAAGAATTTTTTTTTTTTGAGTTTTCAAAACAGAGACGATAATATGCCAAGGGTTTTTTAGAGTTTTACAGACAAAACAAATAAAAATACAGTGCCTAATATTTCATACGGTGTAAAAACTAAAATAATTGTAAATATACGGTGAAGAAGATGTGATGACAATTGTTGTAATTAAAGACTCTTTGTTACATCCATTTATTAGTTATAAAGTTCAACATGTGCAATTGAGTTGCTGTATAGGTTGATGCGTCCTCTACTTTACTTAAGTTCGAATCCAAGTAATGTCATTTTAATTATTGTTCTTTTTAAAAATCCTTTTACCATTTTTTTAAAAATGAGAAAAAAAAAAACATAATGACGGATTTGTTATTAGTTATTCTAATTACTAATTACTTTGTCTCTTCTTTTTTTTTTTTCACCTCTTTGTGGCAACTAAATCTAGCTACTAGTTTCGCTGATTACCAATTGTAATATTAGTAATTGCTTTTTTTTTTTTGTTTTTAAAAAAAGAGGTTGTTTGGTTAATGATTACTCTAGTTACTTATTATTTTGGTGACCTACAACTCATATGAATACTATTAACTAATTTGATTACTAG
Organism: Parasponia andersonii; assembly: GCA_002914805.1. Classification (NCBI taxonomy): domain Eukaryota; kingdom Viridiplantae; phylum Streptophyta; class Magnoliopsida; order Rosales; family Cannabaceae; genus Trema; species Trema andersonii. The sequence goes on from JXTB01000695.1 coordinate 114,245, forward strand.
TTACTAGTTTCTCTAATTATTGGCTACTAGTCTTGTGACTAGTAATTGGTATTAGCTTCTATGGTTATTAGTCTTATGACTAGTAACCAATTTGATTACTTCTTTCATTATCTCTATACATATATTTTGTTAATTTATTTGTCATAAAATATTTTTTTTTTCATTTGGTGACAAATAACCAATTTAGTTACTACTAACTAATTTGGTACCAGTTATTAATTATTAATTTCTCTAGTTATTGATTATTAGTCTTGTGATTGATAATTAGTTCTCGGTTTTTCTGGTTACTAGTCTTATAGCTGGTAACCAATTTGGTTATTAATTACTGGTTACTAGTTTTGTAACTTATCGTTAGTTATTAGTTAATATAATCAATATAATTATCAGTTATTAGTAACTAATCTAATTACCAGTTTCTAAACTAACGGGCATTTGTAAGATTAATTACTACTATTTTATTTAATAGTATATTATTAATTTGGTATCTGGTTACTAGTTACGAGGTTGGTTACTAGTTTCTTAAAAAAAAACACACACACACATACACATAATGATCAATTTGATTACCATATATCCTAGATACTAGTTACTAGTATTTATAGATACTTATTAGAAGCAATGATCAATTTGATTATCATATATCCTAGATACTGGTTACTAGTATTTATAGATACTTATTAGAAGCCTTGTGACTAGTAACTAGATTTAACCAATTTTATTACTAGTTATCAATTTCTAGTCTTATAACTAGTAATCAGATCATTAACTAAATTAGTTTATCTAGTATAACCAAGAACCAATCTGATTACTGGTTACCAACTCTTTATAGGTTAACGGTTATTGATTACTAATAATCAAATTTAGTTACAAGATACCTAAATATCAGTACCGTTTTCCTTAATATATGTTAAGGTATTGTAATTTAATAACTAGTTACCAAATTAGTTATCGATTACGAGTTATAAAACTAGTTTCTATTAACCATTTTAAAAACTGATTATCAGACTACTAGTTATTAATTACTACTTTGGTTACTAATTTCTGCTTACTACTTTGGTTATTTATTTATAATTTATAGAGCCAGTCACCAATTACTACTTTTGTTACTAGTTTCTAGTTACCATATTCATTTTTATTATTAGTTTATGATTTTTTGTTACATCTATCAATTTGATAACTAGTTTTTTGTTACCACTTTGGTTAAAGATGGCCACCCTAGATATTAGTCTATGATTTCTTATATGACTATTAATTTGGGAAATAATTTATTGGTTATTGGAATCTAGTTTTTGTTTACCACTATCAACTTTATTATCGGTTTCTTTAGTTCCTATTTACTAATTATACCAATTTAATTTGGTTACTTTTTAATTAAGAACATATTTAACTAGAACAATGATTAAAAATAAGTCATTATTGAGGAATATGGTGGACATCTGTTAGGTTAGATATATATTAGTGCAATAATCACTTCCAATCAAACAACTTAGAGAACTTAATCATAAAAGCTCTTTTGCATCCTTAAGATACAAGAATTTCCAAATTATTTTATCACAAAGATTTTCATTTCTTCTCTTTTTCTCTATTTTCCCACAAACCAAACAAAGTAAACTCATAAAGCCATCAAAATTCAGGACAACGAAGAAACAAATTACTCAAAAATTCATTAATTAAATTCAAAATCCACTTGAGATGAGATACAAAGCTCTTAAAAAAACAACAAAAAGTTATGGTACATACGAGGAAGCAAAAGGACCCAGATGGTATATTCCATTGCTGACTTTGATGGTTGGATTTGAAGAATAAGAGGCGACCCTTTGTTCTTGGAGGTTTTGAAAAAGAATGTCAATGTTGCAAGCTTGCTTAAGATTTGATTTCCAACTTAAACTCCTTTCCCATTAAAATTGACGTTGCAATCTCCCCCTTGGAATCAGTGATTTTGAAACTCGAAACCTGGAATCAATGGTAATTAGATCCTTAACTCGCTTGGAACGAAACCATGGCAAGCAAAAACTTAATCTAGATGGGTTTAGGTCTAGGTTGTCGACGGGTTTGGAGGACTCGAGGTTTCAATTGGCTTATCAAGTGCATCGTTGATAGTCTTAGCTCAACTTTAGTGTCAGGTTGGCTGTGGCCTCCTCAGAGTCACTGACTCTTTGGATCGAACTGAAGAGAAAAAGAAGAAAAAAAATGGGAAAATATCAATATTTTTCTAAAGATCACAGTATAGAAATTGATTAAAAGAATAGTACCATATTTATATTAATATTTTTCAAAAGCACCGTGTTTTCTCTAGTTTCCTCTGTGCTAAAAGAGGCGTTTCAATTTCTTTTTTTTTTTTTTTTGTGAAAAAAAAACAATGAAAGGTGTGTAGAGTAGAGTCGCCTAAACAATACGTATTGCCCAAAATAGGATAATAAACTTCTTTTGCTTTTTTTTGTAAAAAAAAAAAAATATTATTCCAATTATTTTTTGCTTTCAATAGCTACATTAAGATAACAATGATATATAATAATGCGAAATAAATAATTAAATAAATATGTATTAAAAGATATTTAACTGTTGAAATATAAAGATAGATAATATATGATATTTTGGGTTCAAGAGAAAACAAAGTGATAGTTTGGGGCCTCTCTATTTTGGGCATTAAGCAGATGCTTAATCGGCCTAAAGAGAACTGCATAAATATTAATAGAAAGATGCGAAAAATAACAAAATATCAAGTTAATCGAGTGTAAATCTATAAAATAACTTATCACGAAATTTATAAATATTAATCCACTTAACTTATTGGATTATCATTAATTATGCATCTCAGTATCCTAATATAGGCCCATTTTGGGATTGTTTATAGATTATATTTTTAGCTTTTAAATGCAATTAGAAAAAAAAAAGAATAAGAGAAAGATTTTTAGTACATTATTTTTTTAATTTGTTCAACACATTTTTAAGATTGTTATAAAACCACTATTTTAAGCCGTATTTGAGATACAATGTAAGTGTTACTTTAAAAAATTGATTTCGCTATCATAATATAAATGATCTAAAAAAACATTTTAGAATACCGCTTTTAAACTGCACAATAAATTTATAAATTATATTTACCAAATACCTACCTAATTTTTTTTTTCATTGCTGATCTTGCTCGAAGTACAGCTACAACATGTCTATAGCACAACAATACAAAACTAGCGAATTGTTTCTAAATTAAAAACTCTTCTATGCCGTGGATTCCTTAATCAAAATAATGAAAAAGTTGCACATTTGCTTTTGCTTTATCATTAACTATGTAATTAGTAGACCGTATAGTCACTGATCATATTAGACCAGTGTATTTGCCAATATCTATAATTGGAGACTACTTGTAATCTTGCGTCCAGAAAAAATATGTTAATTTTTTGGATTGTACTCATGAGAACTACTACGTACTATTTGCAAGGATCAAACCCCGATGCTTGCAGAGATCAAATTTGCAGGGATCAAATCATGATATTTGCGGAGATTAAACCATGATGTAATTATGAGTTCCTGCAAAAGAGTAAGGAATTAATAAAATATAGATATTTTAGCAGAGATTGTGTGGAGATAATAGAATAGAAAAAAAAAGATGTAAAATGAGAAGAGTTAGAAAAAAAAAGAGATGTAGAATAAAGAAAAGGACTATGTATTTATAGGCAAATAAGATGTATTTTATACAAAAGAAATTTTATTAATTAGATAATTAATAATAATTATCTTTAGGTAATCTAATTAAAATAGAATACTTACTTGATTTCAATTTTGGATATCAATTTAGATGTTTACTTAATCTTATCTGATATGTGTCTTCGATATCCAATAACTGTCATTTTCAGAAAATATATTCATACTTTCTATAAATAATCAAGATTCCATGTGGCAGGCTAAAATAAAATTGACAAATTTTAACACTAATGATCACTATTATTTAATATGGTTTATGAGAATGATCAAAAGGGTTTCGAAAAAGAATAATACGTCAAGATATAACAATAAGTTTTTCAAATCCTTATATTTCCATTGAATTATGTGATGTGTAATCTATTTTGATCCTTTTCATAGACATATACATGTGTATATTGAAAATGTTTTAGCCAACAATGCAAAAAAAATAAATAGCAGGACAACACCCACAGTAAGATTCCATACAGATGAAACCCTAAAGCTGGTATAGCTAAGTTTAGGCCATATGCCTGAATTTGTAGTATCATCCGTACATCTTGGCTAGGCGTGCTAAGTATAAAACGTCAAAGTGGATACTGATTAGAAATGAGCTCATCTATAAATTATTAATGTGGTAGAACAACGTAACGTTGAAAAATTAAGCTTTCTTTAGATTCAACTTAATTTGTAATATTAATTCATTAATTTGCTAAATTATCATGTGATATTTAAATATAATAAAAGTATAATCATAGGCATACATAAAGTCAGCAACCGGTTACGAAATTTAACAATTCATTTTTTAGATCGTGTTCCAATTTATTTATTTGAAGTGCGAGAATCTAGACACAGATGATATGTATATATATATATATATCTATCTAAAAAAAAATAACTACTGGATCCATATATATATATCTATGTATATAGTGTATACATTTTAATTAAAATCAAGTTAGTGGTTAACTTGTATTTTTATCTATGTGGGGAGTTTTTATATAGAAGAATTATCTTTTTGTTTTAGCATTAAAGCTCATACTTCTTCTTCTTCGGTTTTTCCTTTTGAAGGACTTTTTTTTTTTAAAATGAAACTTGATTGTAATTTTATTCAATAATAATCAAATTATACAATACTTTATGATAGGTTAATGTGCTTTTCTTCTTTCATTCATTTTTCTTTCATCTGTATTGATATTACAAAAATTTTGTTCAATTTTTCTTCAATAAGTTTTGTTTTTATATATTTTTTAGATTTTTTATAATGCTTAACGTTTTTTTTTTTTGATGTTATTTTGCTAAAATTAAAGTATAAAATAAGTCAAGAATATATAAATAAGTCAAGAATATATAAAATTTTAAAATTGTGTCTTTTTTTTTTGCATTTTATATTTACTGTTTTTGTATGCAGTAGGGTTTTTAAATAGAAATTTATTAATATAGTTTTTTTAGGGATTATTAATATGGCTTTGCTTTTTGCATCTCAAACTTTTTTTTTTTTCGCATTTATTACTAGTATAAAAAAAAATTCGTTTCACCCACTACAAAGGCCATGATTCTAGCTAATTATTGTAAAAGAGATTTGCTCTGCACAATCGTCTCTGTGCCCAAAATAAGATCCGCTTGAGATCATTGCGATGAAGAATCTTAATTGCACACAATCACTTGTACTCTTTCAATTTTAAGCCTTAAAAATTTTATATGTAAATTTTTTTAAAAAATTAAATTTGATGCCCCCATTTAATGACCACTTAGTACTTACCTTCTATAAATTAATTTTGTTCCCAATTTTTATAAAAAAAGAAAAAATTGAGAACTAAACTAATTTTAGAAACTCAATTAAACTTATTAAAAAAAGAAAAAAGAGAATAAAATATAAAGATAAAATTAGGTAAAAAAGAGTTTAAAAAAAATTCTTAGCCTATGCCTTACTTAAAAAATGTTCTGCTCCACCAATAATTGCACGGACGTGTCAGTGGAAATGAAGCTGAACACTTCTTTTGTTGTGAATTATTTGTAAGTTTTCGTCACTGTCTTATTTTATTTTATTTTTATTTTTTTTCAAAAATCACTATCGCTTTTTTTTTCCCCCCTTCACTGTTAATACAAAATGTATTCATGAGATTCGGTCATGATTTTATCACCCTCAAATTACATGATTCAAGAAACTCAGATGTGAATTTATTATCGCTTGAATAACAAGTCTGTCCTTTTATTATTAATGGCCAGTGTGATTATACCATATTAATTCGGGGCTTATTTGATTGAAGAATTCAAATTACATGTCTGATTTTGGTGTCTTGATTTATGGGAATAAATTTATTAAAATTCATTTAAAAATTTGAAACTACTCAACTAGTACTTTTATTTTATTGATTTTATGAAGTTTTTTTAGGCTGACGTGTTGTTTATTTATTGATTCGACATGTGGGACCCTAATATTCAAACATAATGGTCGGATTCGTGGTAGAGAGCAACTATACATGGGATATCTTTTACGATCTTCGCTATACCTTAGGCAAATTGTGTCGACCTTCGATACAAATGTATTGTCCATATATTGGACCAGGCATTTTAATAGTCGGCAATTGGGTAATATCGCATATAGTTTAACGCCACATTTCTAGCTAGTCGGTCCAATTAAACGAAATTAATGTTTTCCCTTGGTCATTTTTCTGACAAAGTCAGTAGATACACGGATCCAAAGATCCGCGATGTCAAAGACTTCAAATCAGAACAAGTGTACAACTAGTCAATAATTGGCAACTATATATTAATTAAGGTCCACGTACGTATATAGATAAAGACTCCACGTTCGTATCTAGATTAAGACAGAGAAGCGCTAAATTTACTCTCATTCACTTTTATATCAATTCTTAATTTACTTCTTTTTTTTCACTTTATCTCAATTGTTAGCATGCATGCTGATTATGTTAGAATATCTTACATTTTAATAACATTATAAAGTTTATTCGAGTCCACTTGTTAACTAGTCAATTTTTTTTTTCATTTTCACGTCTCACTTTTTAATATATTAATTCTGCTAAAATATTTTATATTTTTTAATAATATTATAAAAACGTATTTGAGTTCATATATTAACTAGTCAAACAATAGATTCGGGAAAACATAATGAATTTAGCACTCTTTTTTATATTAATCGTAGCTCAATTTAAAAGACTATCTTGTCTCGCCATTTATTGCTTGAAGCAGCATTAGAGTTAGAATGACACCAGACTACTTAAAACTTTTATTTTTCAATTACATTAGAGGGACTCCAAAAACCATATTCATAAGCAATATTAAAGATTTAATTTATATATGAAAGTCTTTTTTATATGTAACACAATTAGAGCTAAAAATTTGGGCTGACTAAACGGACTGATCCGCAGCTTAACCATTTGGTCCACCCTTAAGGTTAGGCCGGGTTGGGGCGTTGTTGCTGGCCCACCGGGCTAGGCCAACCCTGCCCGATGACCTGCATAGTTTTTTTTTTTTTTTTCTTGAGGGCTAGGGGCCTCCTTCCCTTCCCTTATAACGGTCATATGATCGTTGGGAGGGGGATAGTCATATATGTGACAGTTAGGGAGCCTAACTCTCACCTCCCCACTTTTTTTTTTTTAATTTTTTTAAATATTATAAAAAAATAAAATAAAAAATTCTAAAATTTTACAATGAAGCTTTCTATAAATACCTCTCTTATTCACTCATTTTTTTAACACGTAGCCTTCTATTAATTTTGTTAATGCAATAGTAGAAATTATTGTCTATGTTTTATTATTTTCTTAAATTTAATGTGTCTATTTCTTTAAATTTAATATGTGTATTTTTTTTTTATGAATATGTGGAGTGGATATATAATATCATTTCGTTAATTTAATGTCTCTGAATATTTTTGATGCATATGTGCATAATATTTAATATGTCTATTTTTTGTAAATTTATAAATTTACCAAGTAGTATTATTGGTACTGTAGGATATGGATATGAATAGAAATATTTCAATTGATTTGGATAAGAATGAATATGGAATGGATGATCATAATGATTCTGAAGTAAGTATGATGACAATGATATTACTACTAAAAAATTATTACTACTAAAAAAATTTGGATGACAATGATCACAATTGGTAATATTTATTTATGTCGATAACATCTTCAGTTACATCCCAAATTGAAGAGTTTTGAAAGGACTAAAGAATTAATGAAATTTTTGGCTAATCAAGTTACTTTTGAATTCAAACAACTAATTACTCTTTCAGAAAAGATTTATATTTCAATAAATAAAATTTTAATGGTTAAAAGTAAAATTTTTCAAATTGGACTAGTAAAGGTGTTTGTACAGGATTTGATAATGATTATACATTAACTAAAAGATATTAAGTGAAATTATTGATTTAGGTATACCGTGGTAAAAATGACATAAATCGGTGGGTCTATAATCATTCTTTTGTCTACTATTTTCACACCTCGTTTTAGTAAAAATTTTTTATTACTAAAATGATATTGAGTGGAATTACTTTTCAGTGCAGAAATTATTTTAGATAAAAATTTGTATACACAGTCTCTGTAAATATATATATATATATATATATAT
>JXTB01000695.1:122837-143385 GCA_002914805.1 Parasponia andersonii
AAGTAATTATATTACTGTGTTTTCTCGCCCAATTGCTTAATGTTCCAAAAAGGAAGGCATTGCTAAAAATAAAAGAGTTTCTCGAAGGTAAAGGTAATAAATATTAAATATTGAATAGGAACATAGGAACATACATATATATACACACTCGTATATATTAGAAACAAAATTATTTAATTTAATTTTGTCTCACTTTTTCTATTTCAATGGAGGCTTGGGGAATTTGAATAGAGAATAAGAAAAATATTGTGAGAGAATAATGAAAGTATTTTCCAATTCTACTTTTTTTCCCCTCAATTTTGGTTTTTTAAAAAATTGAATAAAGAATAGAAATTTGACATTTAAGTTGGTCCTAATTAAATGAATAAAGATGCAAATTTATCTCTTATATAGTGGACATTGTAAGAAGAAAAATAATTTTAGAGGGGCAAATTAAAAATTTGCAAAAAAAAAAAAGTTACATACAAAATGAAAAAATTGAAACTACTTGCCCCCGATTCCCCACGCCGCCCCTGGCTAGAATAATAGTTGAGAATGAAAGCATCAACGCTTTTTGCTAAGGTGGTCTTATTCCATTTGACCAGCCGGAGGCGGCAGCCCTATATATGTCCCCACACTTAGAGAAAAGAGTGGGAAAGCCGAAAGGCTTAACTATACATACAAATAAAAAAAAAAAAATATACCCTTGACCATCCGCATCCTTAACTTTCTTGTTTTGGTAGTCTTTGACAAAGCTCTTTCATCTATTAATAAATGACAAAAAGATAAAATGTGCACCATAAATGGAATAAAATACGATATACGATTTTAATACGTGTGTGGAAGAAGTGGAATCTAGCTATAAATACAATTCGAAGTAGTAGTATTTGGAATATTAACTTCAGGCACAGACCATCATCACCGTATGTAGCTCCTAGTCTTTCTCCCATACTATATACTAAAAATATTTTCAGAACAAAACATATAAATTGTTGCATTATTATCTTCAGCATATACGTACGTCTAGAGACATATAATATGGATGCTGATCCGCTGAGTGCAGTAGTGGTGCCCAGATGGACACCAAGTCCAAGCCCAACGAGATCCCTTCTCAAAGTTCAGCCGAAGAAAAGTTCTGGTACTGTCGACTTGGGGTTGGAGATCATGCAAACCAATCATATGCAGGGTACTGAATCTGAACAAGCTGCTAATAACAAGAGTTTCCCCTTCAGCACTGGATTTGGTGCTAGTGAAACGGGGCCGCATCTAAGGTACTTCGGAGATTATAATAACAAGAATTCGTCTGATCATGATCATGATCATGATCTGCTTGAAAAGCCAGTACTACTGGAAAAAGAAATATTAGATCATGACCATGTTTGCTTGACATGGAAGGAGTTAGGGGTAAGTGTGTCAGATGGGGACAATGGCCAAAGAATGATTCTGCAAGACCTTACTGGGTATGCTCAGCCGGGTGAGGTTTTGGCCATAATGGGTCCTTCTGGCTCTGGAAAGTCAACTCTCTTGGACGCTTTGGGAGGTGTGTATGATTAACTTACTGCTTTCATTACAATTATTGTCGTGTAATATAGATCCTACATATCAGAATTGACAAAATGTGAAATAAAGTCACATCGTAATAATTTCACAACCGTTTGCATCATATTGCATATTGCTATACAATAATTGCATTGCTAACAGTGGCTTGTATATGTTTATGCGGTATACAAGAAAGGAACTCTTTTTTTTTTTTTTTTTTTNAAAAAAAATTCCCACTGTCTCCAATTTGAATTTGGTAGAAAGTCCTGATAATAACTTGGATGCATTTAAATTGAGAAGTCCTGATAATAATTTGGAAGTGGAATCGTGATTGTTCATGTTGGAATCTATGGTCAGCCATATGCTTGTATATAATAGTTCAATAAATGACAATATAACATATAGAATTATACAACTTTTTTGTATGATTCTCTTATCCGGAAAAGTATTTAGTGTGGACATAGTTATGTACGTATGTGTGTACGTATGATTTGGTTTTACTTTTTCTTCATTCCTATAATAAAGGGGTAAGTTTTATTTGAATTTGGTCAACAAAAGCTATTTATTTTTTTAATCAAGGAAAAGAAAGTAAGGGATCCCCCTAAAAAAAAAAAAGAAGCATGACGTTTTATTGCAGGGAGACTAAGTTCAAAGACCAAGCAAACTGGGGAGATTTTGATCAACGGCCGGAAAGAGACGCTTGCTTACGGAACTTCAGTAAGTAAATAAACAGCCAATGAAAAATGACACGTATATTAAGATTCATCATGTCTTGTTTTGGTAATCAATAAATATAGTAAAATTAAAATGATTATATTTATAAAGCACTTCAAAAATCTGGACAAGAAAAAAAAAGTTTCATTAGATTGTGAAACCCCTAAGAATACTAATCAAAAGTCTCTCCTATATCTCAATATTGAAAATTGCTTCTGTTACACCAACAACTTCTCCCAAGTCCTAAGCTAACATAAAGTACTGTTTTCTTGACTACTTGCCACTTATTTTTAGGCCTACGTGACTCAAGATGATACTCTAATGACAACATTAACAGTAAGAGAAGCTATTTACTACTCAGCTCAGCTCCAACTGCCGGACTCAATGTCAAGATCAGAGAAGATAGAAAGAGCCGAGACGACGATTAGGGAGATGGGTTTGCAAGGTTCAATGGACACAAGAATCGGAGGTTGGAGCGTGAAAGGCCTCAGTGGTGGACAAAAGAGGAGAGTAAGCATTTGTATCGAAATCTTGACGCGGCCCAAGCTTCTCTTTCTTGATGAGCCTACTAGTGGACTAGATAGTGCAGCCTCTTACCATGTCGTGAGCCGCATTGTTAGGCTTGCCCGGCGGGATGGAAGGACAGTCATCGCGTCGATTCATCAACCGAGTAGCGAAGTGTTTGAGCTTTTCCATAATCTATGCCTTCTCTCCTCTGGTCGAACAGTCTATTTTGGTCCTGCTTCAATGGCAGAACAGGTATGCAAAAACCCGAAAACTATATATTTCACTTCCATAGAAATGTTCATTTCATAAATAGGACTTCTATGAGAAATTGACAAGTAGTACTAATGTGATGCAGTTTTTCGCTTCAAATGGCTTCCCTTGCCCATCACTCAGAAATCCATCTGATCACTACCTCAGAACTATCAACAAGGATTTTGATGTTGTGAGTCTTTTACATAATAATGCTCTGCTATCTTTTTTTTTTTTTCCTTTTCTGATTCCCTTGATAAGGACTGATAATATAAAAGTATAAATTTATAAAAGAACAATTAAACCTATGGTTAACCTGCATGGTTGTTGATATTAGGACTTAGAGCAAGGTTTTGGTCGCAAAACAAGCACTGAGAAAGACATTAACACTCTTGTGAAATCCTACAACTCTTCGGAAACTTTTGAACAAGTTAAGCAGAGAGTTTCCGAGATATGCCAAAAGGTAAACTTAATAAATTTGTGGCCTTGTCTCAATGGTTTAAACATATTATACGGCCAAGGGGAAAAAAAAAAAAAAGAAAAAGAAAAAAGTAAATGAAAAACTCGCAAAGTAAAATTATATATGCTCTGTCTACAGAAACGGAGGAGTCTAGAGAAGAAGGGAAGCCAAGCTAGTTTCATTACTCAGTGCCTTGTTCTCACTAGGAGATCCTTTGTGAACATGTACCGTGATCTTGGCTACTACTGGCTTCGTCTTGCAATCTATATTGCCTTGTGTTTATGTGTAGGAACCATCTTTTATGACATTGGCACCAGTTATGGCTCAATACAGGTAATTTAATTTATACATCGTAAGATATAATAAAACCAGTATGAAAAAAATCTGTAACTTCAAAAGGGAATTGGATAATAAACTATATGACTTTCATTGTTCACTTCAGGCAAGAGGAGCAATGCTAATGTTTGTTGCAGCATTTTTGACTTTCATGGCCATTGGTGGATTCCCATCTTTTGTAGAGGACATGAAGGTTAGTCATGTAACATATATACGTTATGTTTAGGTATTTGGTTTGTAAAAAACGAGTTGGAATGTAGCTTAAGCAATATCACAATAGCTTAAGCAATATCACAATCTGTTTTTCAAAAACTAAAATGCCAATCAATGAGTACACCTGATAGAAGATATTAGTGATGTTGAATTTGACCCCTTCATATTTTCTTTCAATAACCAGATATTTGGGAGAGAAAGGCTAAATGGGCACTATGGAGTGGTTGCATTTGTAGTTGGAAACACATTTTCTTCAATTCCATATTTGCTTCTCATATCTTTAATCCCAGGAGCCATGGCCTACTACCTTGTTGGACTTCAAAAGAGCTTAGAACATTTCGCATACTTTTCAATCATACTCTTTGTATGTATGATGTTAGTGGAGAGCCTTATGATGATTGTGGCAAGTATAGTCCCAGATTTCCTAATGGGGATCATCACAGGTGCTGGAATCCAAGGCGTGATGATGTTAAATGGAGGCTTCTTCCGCTTACCAGACGATCTTCCTAAGCCCTTTTGGAGGTACCCAATGTACTATATTGCATTCCACAAGTATGCAAACCAAGGGTTCTACAAGAACGAGTTCGAAGGATTGGTTTTTCCAAATGAGCAAGCTAATGGGTTGTCCACCACCATTAGTGGTGAGGAAATTTTGAGGAGTGTTTGGCAAGTGGAGTTGGGCTATTCCAAGTGGGTTGATGTCGGAATCTTGTTTGGGATGGTGGTGATTTATCGGCTCATCTTTTTGGCAATAATCAAGATTAAGGAAAAGGTTAAGCCGGGTATTGGAGGTTTTAAGGTTGCTGGTCGTAAGCATTTGAACCAAATCACGGAAAATCCTTAGTCCTAATGATGATCTACTGGTTCTATTGAAGCAAAAATGCTATGATGATTTTTTTTTAAATTTAATTTTATATAAATTAGGGATTTTAACCATGGTTGAAATGAACATTATGGTACTTGGAAAGATAAATGGTTAGTGCAAGAAGGAATTTGAAGAAATATTTTACATATTTAAATGAAAGATCTAATAAGATTCTAATTATTTTGAGATGAGTTTCTATTCCCAATAGAACTCAAATAAAAAATTACTTATGTATAAGATGTATATGGGAATGAGATCGTCACATAGCTTGTACTAGTTGGTGATCAGTGTAGTCTCCCTAATATCGGCAATCAAGGTAAGCCTGCCAATATTCTTTTTATTTTTATTTCTTCTAGTGATAATTTAATAATCAATTCACTATTCTAATATTTATTGATAAACCCAGTATTTAATTCAAGAGACATTAAAGATAGTAGTTCTCAAAGCTCTCATGGAGCCCACAAATACACCTTTAATCGTTGCTGATGAGAAAAATAGTAAAACTCTTCCGAGTCTTCGCTCCACAGACTGTCCGATCTTATTTCTTTTATTAGCCCATTCTTAATCATTTTATATATTATTTTAGTTAAATTTTTTTAAAAAAATTTAATTAAATATTTTTATTTATATATTTTTAATATTATTTATTTACTTATTTTGTTCATTTTTAATTTATTCAAAATTTAAAAGAATATAAATAGATTTTAGGTTTATATTTGATATTTTAAAGTATATAAAAATAACAAAATTAGGCCCACATTTAGCTCATATTCAACCTGTAAAAGCATAACCTATTTAAGTACGCCTCATTTAAGCCAGCATAAAATATGGACTGATCCTGTGGGTTGTGCCACGCCTAATATAGACTAGCCCGACCTTACCCATATTTAGACAGGCTGGGCCTAGGCTTGGTACAAAGTCCGTATGGACTTATCAAATATGAGTCAGCCCTACCCATCCTAGCATACTTTACATCTCTAGACTCTCGTTAGAAGCTCTAATTTAAGTTACTTACCATCATATTAAACGAGAATAGACATGATTTTCTAGTGGCTAATATCACTTGGGATTCTCGTGCTTTACTAGATGTATCACTTAGATCTCTATTTATTTTTATTTTGTAACTTTCAAGTTTTTAACTTTTATTTTTCTGAAATACGTTAGTCGTTTGCCCATATTCTTTCTACTTTTTTTGTTTATACTCATGTGATAATTTGGTAAAGGATTAGAAGTCATTAAAATATTAATAATAATTGGATTTTCACATTGGTTTCTTTCTTCTTCAACCATGAGCCCAAAAATTTGGGGAAAATTAATATATTTCTCAATATATTTTTTGGCTTCGATAAATCTTTCTCAATTTTGATTCTCATTATTATTTCTGGATTTTTTTGTTTGCTTTTCAATTGCCACAAAGAATTAACGTTGAAGATTTCTGCCATTTACGCTCTTGGAAGCTTTCTACCATCAAGGCTTGCTTCAAGCTTGAAGCAAAATAAAGGCTAAAATTTTGAATATTCAATTTTCAACTAGTACTCTAAATCTAGTAAGTTTAGAACCATTAAAGCTAAAAATAAATAGATACTCTTTTAGAGATTCGTGATTCTCACCATATCTCTATCTTCCCAATTGAATCTAAAGAGAAAAATATAATTTCTCTTTGCTAGGAAATTTTTTACCATCAGGTTGTTCTTTTTTTATTTTTTATCATTTTTTTAAATATTTGTATGAACCAGAGTCTTTTAGTTTAAAATATATTATAGTGTAACTAGCGATGAAATGTATTATGACCAATAGTCTTAGAAGGCTTTTCTCACTTAGTAGTAGTAGTAAAAGAAGACCTTCTTCGAACACCAAAAGCAATAAAAGCGTTACACTAAGTCTTTTTTAGAAACTCATTTCGAAATACTTCTTTTATGACGTAATTTCTCAGGCCACAAATGGTTTCAACTTTTTTTTTTTTTCATTTTATTTTTTAAATTTGTTTGTTTTCTTATGACTAAAATTGAGTTTTGTGATTTGGGTATTAGATAATTTAATCAAAAAAAGGAGGGTATATTAAGATTTATCAACGTATAAAAAATAAGGGTCGTAATAAAAAGCTCACTTAAGCTGCTTGTGATGAGGGCAAAAAGGGGTTCTTAATCGAGATTGGTACCATTGGTTATATTCATCATAGAAACAAAGATTCAATGAGTCTTCAAGATCTTCTTGGAGAACCTCGTTTGTGATGCTATCACCTAGATTAAGATTCCTACTAGAAAGATTGCGACAACCATGGTAGTGGTATTTTTTTTTAGGGGGGCTGGGGGAGGGAAGATTTTAGAATTTTGTATGTCTAACTAAGAGGTGGTGTAGTTTTGTCGATTAGAGAGGATTGTATTGAATGTTGTTATTCAATCATAACATTGCAAGTTAATGTAAATAGAGTGTTATTATTTTGGAAAAATTTAATGTAAAGGTCTGAGTTTTAACTTTTTTCCTATTTTTGGAGCTCTAGTTGAAGAAGAAGAGAGTGAGTACTATAGCTCTAATTATTCTGTTTAATAACTTTTATTGCCCTTATTAGATTATCTCTTGAGCTCCACATCAGTTTAAACGGAGACATTTGATAGAAAATAGGGTAAGGATTAATGTATTACAAACATTGAAAGTTTGAGGACTTAAAAGTTACAAAAATATTGATAGGGACCTAAGTGATACATTGGATAAAGAATGGGGATCCTGGGTGATATTAACCTTTTTTTTTTTTTTTTTTTTTTTTTGTTTTGTTTTGTTTGCGTGTGTAAGATTCTCTAGTGTAGCTAATCTGCATGATTGGCATCTAATTTTTTTTTTCTTGAAAAAAAAGAAGTTAATTGTGCATCTAGATTAAATAAACACGTTTATGCCTTTTTCTCTAGTGTTCGATTTGTAAAATGTTGCTCAATATTTTGAGGAATATCGAGATTATTTATATATATATAATGGATAATACTAGGTGTCTCAACAAATTATCAAAATTTTTGTATCAACACACATAGTAAGTGAGTTGTCACTATACAATTGGTATTTGAAAAAATACGACCTATTTACTTTGTAGGTTCAAGGGGCAATTATGAACGGTGAAAATGTAGTTGATTATAGTTAATTCTACAAATTAAACACCAAGGGTCATCAAACCGATTTAATGACTGACTTTTGAGTTATATCGATGTATTGTAGTGCGTTATATCTATTTATTTATACAGGTGAAGGAGGAACTAGAGACATCTACGAAACAAGAAAATATAGCCTTTTAGGCTTTTACACCAAGAAAAGAACAATGTGACTAATGGTTTTGAGATTGCAGATAGTGATATTCAAAGCAAAAAGATTTTTGTTGGGGGTCTACCGCATGATCTCAACACGGGCGAATTCAAAGCTTATTTCGACAATTACAGTTCAGTTGTAGACATTGTCATAATGCATGACAAACAGACCCTGAAAGGTAGGGGATTTGGGTTCGTAACATTTCAATCTAAGGAAACCGTCAATAATGCATTGGGAAAGAGTTTCCATACACTAAAAGACAAGTTTGTAGAGGTCAAAAGGGCCAAGCCGAAGGGGACGAGCGTGCAAAACAACAACAACGATGGAATTTTCTTTCCAAATTTTGCATGTACAGTTATAACTATGGGGTTTCCTTTGTAGATTGGGCCTTTGGAAACCGCACTTCTTAGTACCCACGACAAGCCCATGCCCAAGCTCAGTGTTATAATGATCCAATCTTAAATGGACCTTTGACTAATAACTTTTACATGCCAAATCTTGTACCCCATGATTCTATCTATAAGGTTTGTAGGACTTAGATTGTTTTACTATTATCTACTGTGGTTGACGGAGGTTTTGTCAACAATGAATTTGAAAAAATTACAAAATATGACTTGTGTGTGAAAAATATTAATTAATCAAAATAAATAAAGAGATAAAAATTTTATAGTGATTCAGCCCCAAAAAAGATGAGCCTACGTTCACTGTCTTTTACTATTTTCTGGAGAATTACAAGAGCTCAAAATTATAATATGTTGCTCGAAAGGAAGAAGTAAGAGTCTAAAAAGTTCCCAAATGATCTAAAAGATAAAAGATCAAAGATATCCCCAAAAAGATCCAAAGATCAAAAAGAATCCCCCCACTGAAACATTGAACTCCCTTCATATAGGTGAGGATAGCTCAATGTTTCCCAATTGTGAGAATGAGCAACTGTATAATCGAAAAATACAATTCCAGTAACAATATAACTAGGTAATCCCTTAAATGAGACGACTGGTCGATCTTTAAAGAGAAATTTTTGTTTCCCTTTCTTTGTAGGTTACCCGTTTGACGAAGGTTAGTCTAGTTTCTTTTTCATTCTGGTCGCAATTAACTCTTTCGGAAGAGGTTGCATTTAATTTTTTCGGAGGAGGTCGCACTTACTTATACGGTGGAGGTCGCACTAAACTCTTTCGAAAGAGGTCGCATTTAATCTTATTTATACGACCTGACACGTTTATTTAGTCAATTTTTTTTTTTTTTAGTACTGACCAACATAAGATTTTAGACCGCATAATATCTAACCACCTATAGTCCCGACAAAATATATGGTGAAAACTTCTCTAACTAGGATTACTATTCATACACGTGAAATACTCATGATTATTATTGTTTTTTCCCCGTATAAAGGATCATTTGTAACATCATTTTGGGACATGTGCGATGTTCTTTATTGTATCTTAATTGTTTATTGCCTTTTTGGATTATGAAATTTTCTTAATTAAAGATGCATGCAAACTGATTATAGACATCTTTAAATTATTAAGACAAGATTGACGAAAAATAATTGCATAGCTTACAAGTATCTTAGCATGATTAT
Organism: Parasponia andersonii; assembly: GCA_002914805.1. NCBI lineage: Eukaryota > Viridiplantae > Streptophyta > Magnoliopsida > Rosales > Cannabaceae > Trema > Trema andersonii. The sequence continues at coordinate 132,570 of JXTB01000695.1, forward strand.
TAGTCACTTTACAATTATATAACTTATAACTATTAGATATATTCATAAGACTCTGTATTTCATTAGTCACAAAATAAGCAATTATGTCAAAGGGATTGAAGACAATACGGTGTGTTTATGTTGTAGATCTAATAGTGAAATCAAGTAAATACATCTTTACATATAATTTAATAAAGCACGCATAAAAGCCCAAGCAATACATAGATATGTCAATAAACGAAAATAAGCAAGATGGAAAAGTAAAATTATAAAAATATAATATTTGTGCGACCATGAGAGTCTACCGAGCAAAGAATATGAAGATATTACTTTTTAAAATCAAATGGGACTCTAATGAATCACATAAGTTCGCAATTTTAAGAAGAAAATGCAACCGTCGATAATATATAAAACCGGTCGTTAGTCAGATGCACACAGTCATTGGTCGAGTGATACCTGTAGCGTTGACGAATCTGTCGGTAATTGTGTGAGTCCATCACCTTTTCTTCTTTTTAATTTACTTTTGTTATAGTTTTCCTTAAATAAATTTCTAGATATATATTTTTTTTGTCAAAACTTTAGTAAATTATAATTTAAAAAATTACTTGAAAATTAAAAGGCTTAACCGTTACAATTACAACTTTAAAAACCGGACATTCTTATCCCAAAGAAAAAAAAGACCCGACTTCAGTGACAGATTATAGACTTACAAGCTTATGCAATATGACTTATAAAAGTGTTACTAAAGTACTAGCAAATAGGCTGAAGAACTTCCAGAGCTCATCTCATATAACCAAAGTGCTTTTGTCCCTGGACGGTTAATCACAGATAATGCCACGATAGCTTTTGAGCTTCTCCACTCACTTTGTCACAAGAATAATGGATGGAAAGTCTTTTTTGCTCTTAAGCTTGACATGAGTAAGGTCTACGATCGATCGTGTTGAATGGGTCTTTTTGGAAAAGGTCACGAAGAAAATGGGGTTCAGTAGAAAATAGGTTCAATGTGTTCTCAATTGTATTAGTACATTCTCGTTCTAGATCCTTCTAAATGGAAAGGCAGAGGGTCACATTATTCCCAGCAGAGGACTTCGTTAAGGATGCCCTCTGTCACTGTATTTATTTCTTTTCTGCGCTGAAGCATTTTCCTCACTATTAAGATAGGCGGAGACTAATGGTAACTTAATGGGTTTTCGGTGCTCGATCTCGGGTCTACGTGTAAGCCATTTATTTTTTACGGATGACAGTATTAATTTTACTAAAGCAAATTCTAATGATACTCAAGCAATTGTGACAGTTTTGAGAAATTATGAATTGGCATCTGGACAAAAGATCGACATGGACAAATCCTCCGTCACCTTTTCCCCTTGTGTTTCTAATGAGAATCAGTCTCTTATTGTCAACCTTTTGGGACTATCGGTTGTTCAGTCTCATGATATTTATCTCAGATTGCCAGCAGTAGTTAGAAAGAGTAAAAAAGAAGACTTTTGTATGGAAACGGGTCCAAGTCTGGAGACAAAATATGTTCTCTGCAGGTAAAAGGGAAGTGTTGATCAAAGCAGTACTCCAAGCGATTCCCACCTATGTGATGAGCTTATTCGAGATCCTTATTGGTTTGTGGAATGAAATTAAGTCTTTGTTTTTGCAATTCTAGTGGGGGGGAGTAGAGAGGGAGGGAAACATGAAGTTTGCCTGGATTAAGTGGGAAAGTATCTGCAAGCCAAAAAGTATGGGTGGACTTGGTTTTAGAGACTTGCATATGTTCAACGAGGCTTTAGTAGCCAAACAAGCTTGTAAACTTATTTTAGAACCAAATTCTCTTGCGGCTATAGTAATTCGTTGCAAATATTACAATCATTCTTCTTTCTTGATGGTTGAAGATAAGTCCAATTCGTCGTGGCTGTGGAAAAGTTTGCTTTGGGGTAGGGAGTTACTAGTTACGGGGTGTACGCTAGTAAGTAGGGAATGGGAAATCATTAAGTTTTTTTCCACAATCCTTGGATCCCGAGGCCCTTGACCTTTAAACCTATTACCACTTTTGATTCAGACGAGATGGTTAGTGATTTTATAACTCGTCCTGGTGTTTGGAATGAGGAAGCAATAAGAGTCAATTGTCTTCAAATGGATTGGGAAGAAATTCTAGCTATCTCTTTCAGTCTGGAGGAAAAGTAAGATATGCTCATCTAGAACTATGACCGTAGTAGGTGTTATACAGTGAAATTGGGCTATAGAGCTGCGTTGGTGGAATCCTTGGCCTCCAGTTCTACCTCTCTTCTCACGGAAAAATGGTGGAAGGGACTCTGGCACTTGCATATCCTACCAAAGCCTTGCATTTTAGTTTGGAGGATCTTTCATAATGCCATTCCAGCTAAGGCTAATCTTTTCAGGAGAGGCGTGGTTTAATGACTCTTGGTGTTCTTTTTGTAGCTCTTTTGAAGAGACCTCTGTTCACTAATTTTTTTTTTAATTTTTTTATTTTTGTTCTATGACTGGTTGGAAGATGTTTGGTGCTATTCTGGTCTGTGGGGTTATATTCAGCCGCTTTAATGTCATTCCATGGAGATATTTCTTCCTACTCTTTTTCATTCCAAGCCGAAGACAACCTTTGAGAGGTTTTGTGCTGTAGTCTGGACCATTTGGAATAATCGAAATACTTGAGTTCATGGAGGTAAATTGAGGTATGGGAGTGATCTTTCTGATTTTGCTACCGTCTAACTTGAGGAATTTCAATCCTCTTCTTCCGAGCTATCTCGTGCCGTTTTTCCTTCGAGTCCATCATCCAGTTTTCATTGGTTCCCTCTGTAGAAAGGCAAGTTGAAATTAAATTAGGATGTGGCTATTAGAACTGAGTTGGGTTTCATTGGTGTTGGGGGTGTAATCCGTGATTTTGTTGGGGTAGTTTCGGCTTGTTGGGCACTGAAACTTAGAGGAGAGTTTTCTGTATTACAAGGTGAACTTGTGGCTCTTCGTGAAGGACTCAAGACTATTGCCACTTATAGTCTTTGCATCTCTGAAAATTGAGATTGATTCTCTTGAAGTTGTCTCTGAAATTAGTACTTATTAACTGCATTAACCTCTTTATCCTATTATTGTTGATACAAGGAAGTTTTTACCTAGTGTTAGAAATGGCTCTAGTCACCACGTTTTTGCAATTTGGAAATATGATGGCTGATTCTCTGGCCTCTTCAGCTTTTGATGTAATGCTAACAAAATTTGGGTTGATACTAGCCTGTTTTTATCTCTTTATTTGTATTAACTAATTATTTGGTTGATGGTAATTTATAAACTGAATTTTATATAAATATCAATTAAATTATAATTATAATTATAATTATAATTATAATTAGTCTACAATAAACGGATACACCACGTGTACGTGTGTTACCTGGGATCCCAAAACAATATTAATAAATAAATAAAGTTGTAGCGTATATTGGGGAAAGAAAGACGGTGCGTAGTACTAGTTGGTAGGATTGTGATTTGTAGAGAGAGAGAGAGAGAGAAAGAGAGATGGACGAAGAGGAGCATGAGGTGTACGGAGGAGAGATCCCTGACGAGGGAGAAATGGAAGGTGACATGGAAGCTCATCATGGTGGCGACGTCGACATGTCCGCTGCCGATGACGACGCTGTCAAGGTCTTCTTCTTCTTCTTTACTCTCTATTATCATTTATGAAAAAGAAACCCTAGGGGCTTTCAATCGCAAAATCCCGAAACCCTAATTTGAAGCTCTTTGCTATGGTGTTTTCTCTGATTGTTGTGTAGGAGTTGGATGAGATGAAGAAGCGTTTGAAGGAGATGGAGGAGGAGGCCGCTGCTCTTCGTGAAATGCAGGCCAAGGTCGAGAAGGAAATGGGTGCTGTTCAAGGTTCCCGCTTGTTGTTATAATTATCGTTGTTCTTGTTGTTTTTCTATTCAATTTTTGGGGTATTTTGGGTTAGCACTGATTTGAGATTATTTCGAGTTTCTGTTGCTTTGATTGAAAAACCATGGTTGAATTATCTAATCGAAGTTTTTGGATCCTCCACATGTGGAGGAGGTATGGTTACCAGTGGTCTACGTCTAATGTTGTTTTTTATTTTTTTAGGGGGGAAAAAACTATGTATTTGTTGGGAAACAGTAATTTAGGAATGATTTTAACTTTTCTGGGAGGGTTTGGTGCATTTCGAAAGACGAAATAGCTGGTGTATTGATGATACTGTACTCTGTTATGCATTTTAATACTTGCCTAGGTGTTATTGTCTTGAGTTTCTGATTTTTTAGGGTTCTTGTGTTCGACGGTCTAGTATTTTCATTTTGATTCATAGAAACACGCTTGCTTAGATTTTTCCAAGGGAGATGTGTTGAGATATATAGAAAGTTGGAAGTAACCTGCATTGATATGTTGCCTTTTGTATTCTGTATCTGTGTTTTCAACTCGTGTATAGCTGCCTTATTATGTAATATTCTCCACAGATCCTGCTAGTGCGGTGGCTTCTCAATCAAACAAGGAAGAGATAGATGCCCGATCTGTTTTTGTTGGAAATGTGAGTAATGTAGCTTTTTGCCAGCACGAAATTTTTCAGAAAGAATTGTCGTGTTAAATGATTGGTACGCTTTTATGGTAATTGCTTAGCTGTCATACTAATTATTTAGTGCTTTTGTTGATCAAATTTCAATATATGTTTATTTGTTTCTCTTGGCTCTCGTTTAAGGCCTTATACTTTTTGTGTAGTGTAGATTCTTTCTTTATGTTGTAGAACTTTGAGCTAGATAATGGAGAGGTTTTGTTAAACTCTGGACTGAATGTAGGATTACAATCCAAGTCAGACATGTTTCTAAAATATTTTGGGGTTGGACAGAAAAATTTAGCTGGACTGGCCAATTAGTTCAGAAATACGCTATAAAATCATGAAGCGTCTACTTATAAATATAGAGTTTGAATTTAAAAGCATTTTTTAAAATCTTTTTTCTTAAATCTCAATGGAATTTAGCTTTTGCATTAGTTTTTTTCCCCTTATTTTTCGAGTTTTTCGCAGAACCTTTGCTACATGGCTGCATTCATAATTGACCATTCAGATGCTGGTTCAACACTGCTGTTGCAGGCATTCCTTATTAGCTCAATTCTTATACAGAATCCTTTTATCTGCTTTATAGATATCATCCTTAGGAGGTTAATAATTTATCAAATGGAAGTAGGCTTGCTTCAGAGGACTTGTCAAAATGTGCTTATTGTTAATGGAGACCCTAAAAACTGATTTTAATTTGTTTTTCAACTTCTGGTGGTTGAGATGGAGACTTGAGGATTGAAAAAATGAACAGGGCAGTGTACTTAAGATCTTTATTCCTTAAGATCTTTATTCTAGTGCTTAAGATATTCAATCAAGATTTTCACTTCATATTCGTGGTGCTTTAGCTTTATTCTAGATTGGATCTTGGATAGTGGAACTATAATTAAAACTTACACATTTCCCCTAAACTTAGTACATAACCTTGCTGATTGCTTTTCCGACATTTTAAATTGGATCTTGGATGATGGAACTATAGCCAAACTTACATATATCCCCTAAACTTTATCTCAGAGCCTTGTTGATTTTTCTCTTTTTTTGTGTTTAAGACTTTTGGGACATGGATTTTGATATCAAACATATTGCAGTTCTTGTGCCCCTTTGTTTTCTAGTAGCTGTTGGTTAAGTGTAAAAGGTTGTCTGACTTAGCTTCTTTATTGTTATTGCTTTTTTTTTTTCCTTCCGTCTTGTGTTGTTGTTTTGCCATCCTTTTCTTCACTAATTAACTCTGCTCAAGAGGGATAAAGGTTGTAGTTTTTCATTATAGCCTCGTCTGTATAGCCTTTTTTCTTCAAATTTACAATATCCCCTGTCCACTTTCTTTTTTTCAGTCTTAAGTTTTTGCTTATTGAAGTCATTATAAAAACCTTAAGAAAGGATTTTGGAAACAAGAACTATACTAATTTGTTTGACAATGGTCTGGATATGGATAGTACTAAAAATCAAAGTCATGGTTTGACTTATGTCTTACTATGATCGCAGGGTCATCCTTTTTCATGAAGCTCTTTGTGTATTGAGCGCTGGAAATTTTACACTGTTTTGAGGCTGGTCCAAAGTCATTGTGATGTCAATTAGGCATTCATTTCTTTGGGGTTGGGTACTGGGAAAAAATTGCATTGTATGCTTGAAATTTAAAAGGGCAAAAAGAGAAAAAAGAACAAAAAATTTGAAAAATGAGAGGAAAAAATTCTAAAAAATCTTCCATAAAAGAAAAAGGATAAAGAAATTGAGAAAGTACAAAGAGAACGAGGAAAAAAAAAAAAAAAAGAAAAGGGGAAAAAAGAAAAGAAAAGAAAGCTTGAAAAGAAGAAAAGAAAGGAAAGGGAACGAAAAGAAGGATGAAATGTGAATAAATATGACAATTTTGGAGAGGAAACAACTTATTTGAAAGAAAGTGGTGAAAGTATTTGGATTTTCTTTTTATCTGTCTTGTGGGAAAGGTTGGGATGGGTGGATGTGGAATGTAATTTTAGATGCTTCATCTTCACTGGCTAGAGAGCAAGAACGCAAGTTTGGAGAGCAGAGGTAAATAACAGGCATGCAGTTTTACTTGCCAAGCCTCTCTGCTGCTGGCAAGGATGGTTCACTCCTCAAGAGTGTGTGCCCATTAAGCAGATGTTGCGAGGGTACATATTTGCTGCTTCCCTGGTCTTAACTTTCTTTTACAACCATATTGCCCAAGTTATGAAATCACAAATATATATATATATATATTTTTTTCTGTTCCCTTATAGTTTCGTTGTGGAATCGCATTGGATGTTATGATGAAGATATTTCGTATGGGTGAAAGTGAGTCATTGCCATTGGTGGTAGAAAAGCAGAAAGGGCAAGAAGTTATCACTTTGTATTGACGAGAGTGGATTGTTTTTTGGTTGATGATAACATGATGTTGGACGGAGATGGTTTTTGACACTATGATCTGGCAAAATGGATGTTGTTGTACACTATTGAAAGCTGGAGATATACTGTTTATAGGCATTTATTCTAGAGGGCTACTTTGCTGCTAGATAATAAGATATTAACTGTAACTTCTAGAAAATGGGAAGTAATAAATAACTTAGTGGTTGGTGGGAAGGCAAGTATTTAGAATTGGTCAATGGAAACAAAGTTTAACTTACTGCTCAAATGGAAGTTCTCAGGTTCACATGCGTTTCCATAAAAACGTAATTTGCAGTTTCGGGGGTGGCCACCTTCATTTAGTAATAGACGTGTTGTTGGTAACAAGTGCAACACAAAGCAACAGACGTCAACAGACGTTTTCTTTGTATTGTGTCTTGTTGGGGCTCATTCATGAGCTAATCAAGATTAGAGTTTTCTTACAAAAAAATCAAGATTAAAACCATTTTATTTTTTTATTTTTCGGAAAATTTGACAGGCATCGCCTAGTGTATTGAAAACAGTATAGGACGTGAATTTTGTTAATTAGTGTTTTACCATTATGTTCCTGGCCAAAACTCACCTGACTTGGATTGGCTTCTGGCTGCCTTAAAAGGCAGCGTTGTAGCTTCCGGGTGTCTGGGATCTTGCACTGACTGAGCTTGGGTTTCAAAGACATTGAATTGAGTTATGTTTTGCAGGTTGATTATGCATGCACACCTGAAGAAGTGCAGCAGCATTTCCAATCATGTGGTACTGTTAATAGAGTAACTATACTGACAGATAAGTATGGCCAACCAAAGGGATTTGCATATGTTGAATTTCTAGAAACTGAAGCTGTTCAAGAGGCTCTTGTTCTTAATGAATCTGAGTTGCATGGCCGGCAATTGAAGGTAAGGAAGGGAAATAATAACTCCATTGCTTTCAAAGACATTTCATGATACATATATTGTATCAAATTCAACAGGCTTTTTCATCTTCTGAGTTCACCCTCATGTGATTATAAATTGTTTACCATGTGTAATCCAGGTATTACCAAAGAGGACAAATGTTCCTGGGATGAAGCAGTACCGTCCTAGACGTTTCAATCCTTACATGGGCTACCGCTTCAGGCGGCCATATGTTCCGCCTTACTTCTATTCCCCTTATGGATATGGGTAAGTTTCTTCTGGTTGTTTACTTTCATTGCTATTATCATGTAGAGCATAAGCAAGATCGTTGACTTTTTTCTTCTAACATGCTGCAGGAAGGTTCCCCGGTTCAGGAGGCCGGCCCGATACATGCCCTACTACTAGAATGTTGTTCTATCTCCGTACTGGCCTATCTACATGCCGTGGAGGTGTTATTCAAGATTGTTTGCATCTTGAGTGGCGTATACATCTAGTGGATGGATGCGTCCTCATATTTTAGAACTGGACTATATTTATCCAAGGACTAAGTCACTAAGTTCTAGTTGTATGAGTTGAGAATTGTGATATTTTGTTGCGACATTTTTCATATTGCAATGGTGCAATGCACTTTTTTTTTTTTTCCCCCGAAAACATACAACCGAAATCTCATTACTCACCAGAATCATTTACATCAGAGTTTACAATTTTCTCACCCCAATACAAGACTTCCAACTAACTAAACTGTATAACTCTCAGCTACAAAGCATTTTGTAGCTAAACAGTGAGCAACGTTATTAAAACCTCTCTTAACTAAAGAAAGTAATTCTATAGAACAGTAATCAAGCACGTCACCTTCAAGCAGAGAACAAGGAAATCCCTTGAATTAGATTTACGGCTGATAAACCATCTGTCACCATGGAGCAAGGAAAGAGTCGTGGATGTTGAGCCACCTGGATACCAAATCCGGCAGCAAGAGCTTTGATCATGGTGACATTATTGATCAGACATGCTCCATTGAAACCAGCAGCCATCACACACCCGTCATGATTTCTAGTTATAAAACCAAGACCTGCAATTCCCACGTGATGATCATAAGCAGCATCAGTATTGAGTTCCAAGCAACCAAAACCAGATTTGATCCAGCAAACTGAAACACTATCCTTCAAAGGCAGGCTTCCAAATTTTTTGGTACAATACAAACTTCCTCTAAAGTAATTTTCAGTGTCAGGTATGATACAATGCACTTGGTAGTTATCGAATGAGTCTATGCAAGGGCCCCTCAAGGCATATATTTTTCTGAGCGCTTTGCTTCGACTGCTAGTGACCTAGCTAATTAAAATTCCTTGTAATGTCGTTTATGGCTGGACATATTTTCTGAATTCTGCAATTAGTATCTAAAGTATCTATCTGAATGGTTAATGTAGACCAATTTATATGAGACACTGGGAATAATCGTGTTCAATAATACAGAAAATATCAAAATTATCCCCTATATTTTCACAAAACATCAGTTTTATTCTATGTATTTTTATAGGTGAATGTTGATAATTCATCAAAGTTACCTATCAAACGACAAGACAAACTAAGAGATTAGTCCCTTAAGATAAATACCTAGAGTGATTTCTCGTTTATTATGGATTAACCTGGTAGGTGATCATTGGTTATTAACAAAGTCACTCATCTAACGATAAGACTCACAAAAAATATGATACATTGGATAGACTGGGTAGATATTTGGAGTGACATAAATTTAGTCTATATTCATTATTAAAATGATAAAAGTAACTAGACTATCTGAATAACTGAGGAAAATTAAAAGAAATACAATTCTAAGATGAAGACATGAGCAAACTGAATACCCTAAATAGCTAACGAAATTTAAAAGAATTAAAATTTTAAGACGAGGATATGAGCTTAGTATCTAGAATATATACCTACGAGTACTTAATTTTACTCCTATCTCACTGCCAAGGTTCATGTGTCAAAAATAAACCATCTTGATTACCATATTATAGAGTCGAGTTACGAGTTACCAATTTACTGGCTAGTCTAGTTACATATTTATATTTTATTGCTAGGATAAATTAAAAATATAATCCTTTTTTAAGAAAGATTGATAAAAGTTATAAAAGTTTTTGTTTTTTTAGAGAATATTAACAAAAAAATGACATGAAAACAAATTATTCTGAAACATTTTAATGAAAAAAAGTGAATGCTAAAAAAAAATAGGGAAAAAAAGAAAGCAAAAATAACAAAAACATATTATAAAAAGAGGCCAAGAAAAAAAAAGAGAATAAAAAAAAGAAAAATATGCCTACTTAAGAAAATTAATAAAAGTAAAAAAGAAAAGAGAGAAAAACTAATTTCCATATTAAAAAAGTAACGAAAAAATTAAAAAGAAAAGACGAAAAAAATATAAAGATGAAAAATTATAAAATACAAAATATTCATAAAAAAATAATAATAAGGGGCTGTCAGCATGCGTCGGCGGCTGATAGACTCGTATTCTTTTCTTTTCTTTTCTTTTTTATTTTTCCTTCTTTCATATTTTAATTGTTTTTAAGCGTTGACATTGGTGGTACATCTGAACATTGAATATATATATACATGCTAGTGTCTAAGGCACGTGCCTTAAGCACGTGATCGGTTGGATTAGGGGGAAAAAAAATTATATGCATTATAAGTAATACAAATATGTTTCAATTATAGATTTTAAAAAAAATATTTAGCCAATTTAATATTTACTTTAAGAAAAGAATCAAAAGAATTTTATCTGTTCATCAAAAGCATAAATATTCATATTAGATAAGTCATAATATATATATATATATATATATATATATATATATATATGAATTGTGATTGAAAAGGAAGATATCATAATAGGTAAATGTTAAGATGGATATTGTTTTATGGCTCGAGAATAACCAAATAACGTGAAAAAATAAAATAAAATTACAAAGCAATAAATATCTCATAAGTAGTAAAGCGGTTTGCTTCTCTTTAAAGTATTTGATTAGTATTAATT
>JXTB01000696.1:23703-149277 GCA_002914805.1 Parasponia andersonii
CTACAGAAAAAATAAAATGTAAATTTGATTTACATTTAATTTGAGGATTAAGTAATTCAACAAACAGGTGTTAAACTAAATAAAGAGCTAATAAAAAAAATATTATAGAAAAATTATTGGTAAATTTAGCGTTACGTTTATTTTTTGGATTATGTCATTAAACAAATAGATATTAAACTAAAACTAAATAATTAATCAAAGTATTATTTTATAGTAAAAACAATTAGAAATTTAAAAACTACATACATTTGATGTTCTTTCAAGAGTCCGAACCATGTTAAAATATTAAGACACACCTAATACATTTTTGAAAGCTGCAATTCGAGTATGGCTTTCACATGGCTAAAAAAGAAAAATTGTCGAAAACAATGTATGAAAATCAAACATAAAATTGGCAACGTGAGAGAGATAGGTAACTCTGGAGAAACCATGAAATTAGACAAAAGAGGAGATCTTGGGTCAGCAGTCTCTTAAGTGGAGAGGGTTGTGAAGGATGGAATCTGTCGACAATCCTCTTCCAACCCAACCTCTACAAGGGATTCTACTATCCCCTCCGACGACGGATTAATTGACCGCCAGTTAGAGTTTTCCAGTCCAATCCTTCAAAATGATTGTGCCAAAGATGGGATAAATTTTTCTTATCCCAATCCCGCATTCTAAACACGCCAAGTATTGCAACTAGAATCGAGAAATGCAACAAGACACCATTTGTTATGCAACCATGAAAATAAATTGGATTGACATTGTTCAGATTTGCTATGAATTCAGGTTCAGCACTACTAACAGCATAGATTTCATCCTCAAACAAGCATCATTTTCTTTATCATATACCTTCTATTTATTTCAACCATACAAGCAAATTCAGCGAGGAAAGCCGTTGTCCGGACTATCTGCATGCATGTCCAGGGAGTCATTAGACATAGGGGTGTCTCTGTTTTGGTGATGATTGTAGTTCACCTCGGGATTATTGCGAGGCCCGTTTCCATACGGTATGAAATTACTCGAATGGTAACTGCCCTGAGCAGCCAGCTGATAGGGTTGAAGGCTCTGACGAACGGGGCTAGAGAGAGCATTTGAGAAGACCGAGTTTTTAGCCTGTTGATCAGAGTTCCCCCAGCGAAGTCCCTGCCCGACTGGAGTAGGAGCAGCAGGAGCAGCTGGAACGGTAGGTCCTAAATTGGTAGAGTGCATTGCTGTTTGCAAGTGCTGTTGCTGAAGCAGCATTCTGGGAGACATTGGTGGCTCTTCAGCTCCATAATCAAGCTCATTCTACAAAATTATGCAACGAGAAAGGGGGAAAAAAAAAAAAAAAAAAGGTATAGTCAGTTAAAGCGAAATGCAAACTGAATTCCAGAATGTACACCTACCTAGCTAGAAATAAAAATAAAACATGCTATAACTTCTTTTTTGGAAGACTAATAAAAAGGCCAATGTATGTATGTTCTCAGCACAAGGACTGAGACAGACTACCGACTCTAAAGACAAATGAATCACATTTCAACTATGAATCTGTGAACTCCTTTCAAATTGGCACCGGAAAGTCTGGCTCACGGTTTGTTTCCACGAGATCTCAGGTTTAATTTCTTATGGGACTGCCTAACAATATGCTCCAGAATCTTTCCCCACTCAGTTTCAAACCAAAGCTCAGAAAGCGAGCTTGAGATGTTTTTTAGGGGAAATCAATAAAGAATAGAACTTCAAAAACAATCTTCGAAGTGGCAAGCTAGCCAACTAAATTTACCAGAATTACTTTGATGTAGCAGGAAACCAAGATCTTCAACAGTAGAATCTAGGAAACAACAAATTCATAAATATAGTTAAGCCTCTTTCTTTGTTCTTTCACTCAAATTGTAGGATTCAGCAAGAGGGCCTATTTTGCAAACTTGAGCTCGGAAAGCAAGCTTGGGATGTTTGTTGGATATTCATCAAAAGTGGAAAACCAACCAACTAAGTTTACCATGATTACTTTGACATAGCAGGAAATCAAGATTCTTCATAGTAGAATCTCGTTAACAACAAATTCAATAAATTTCAGACGTACATTTTATCATGATTACTTTGACGTAGCAGGAAATCAAGATTCTTAGTAGTAGAATCTCGTGAACAACAAAATTCATCAAATTTTAGATGTCTCTTTGTTTGTTCTTTTTCATTTTCAAATCCATAAGATGTGAGTATAGAAAGTATGGCCAACAGCAGAATAACTATTGTGTGCAAAGAATGTTAACCTTTTGGAAAACTTTTATGGCAACAAACAAGAAATAGGTAGAAAATGCTATAGCCAAGTACACATACGTGGCCGTTGTGTGACGAAGGATGTACTAACGACATCAGAACAAAAGATGTATCAAGTGGATAATGGCTGATATGTTTTTTCTGATAGGCTGTTGATAACATTTCAGATTGTTAGAGGACATCTTGTCCTCCTATCTTGTAAGCTTTTTCTTTTTCTTTATTTCCCTATTGAACAAGATATATTGTACTTGTAACCTTTATCTCTGATAGAGTTTTTTTGCTTTTCTATAAGATATAGATAAACAAATATAGATACCTGTAAGTAGGCAACTATATCTGGTGTTGTCACTCTTGATCCTTCCTCTTGCTGCCTTACAATCCATTGATAAAGTTTCTCCTGTGGAAGGGGAAATTGGGAATCAGAGATTGAGAAACAGGAAGAAGCATGTTTTTAATATATAAATGAAAAATTGTAGATGGTAAAAATAACAGCTAACAAATAATAGTGCTACTGCTACTTTCCTTAAATTCTGGTAAAACATCAACAAATACAAATTTCCTACTGACTTTCCTTATACAATAAATGCAAAGACACCCAGAAGAAGAATGTTTGATACCAAGGGAAACTGGCAACATGAAGCACAGTCAATAATAACAGTAAACAAGAGCTGCGAGGGTCCCATGGATATGGTTGGACCTGATGTTTAGAATAGGCAATAGTACAACTGCCATAGATCGTATTGGGAACAGTTTACAGACATGAAAGAAGGAAAGTAAAATTTTTTACATCATGCCTGAATTCAAATGTATCAAGAAAACAATAATTAATTTCACTAGTAAAGCTTGATATCATAATTTACATGAGCATTTCTTTGATAATATACACAAGCAAAGGCATCTGTCTGTGCAGTACTACCAAGTTTATTAATAAGGAAAGACATACAGCTGTCAGCTTAGTAACCCCAGTCATGAACCTTGAAAATCAAGGAAATGGTAAATATAACATATTGTTTCTTCTCAAATTTCGTTAACTTTTTCACCAAACATGTCAAATGTTAATAAGCTAGAAGACAAAATGGGCGTAAAAGATACATAACCATAAAGCACATAAAAATTTCAAATGCTTACTGATATAAACTTATGAGGTATTATTGAACTCTCTCAATTCAACTGAAATAAAGAACTCAAGGATCTCAAGAATTATGATATCAATTTTCCACATAATGTGGGTTACTAGCACAAATTCAAAGTGCGGCTTCATCCTCCAAAGTGATGACACAGTAAAACCATAAACAAGAAATTTTTCTTTGAGCTGAACCTGCTAGAATGGGATAATTATACTATAGGGCAAGCAGAAGAGTCAGAAGTCACAAAATATCATCAATTTCACAAATTTATGCTACTTACCAACCCTTTTATGAGTAATACCTTATTCTGTCTCGTAAGAGTAAACAACTATATCAAAGATGAATATAAAAACATACCCATATATATAGAAAAGTTTACCGAATTATGAAAATCCTAAAGCTCCACTGTTAGTAAGATTCTGAGTTAAGTAAAACAATTCATGGGTCCAAACTCACAGCCACTCGCCAAACGGGGTACATAAACGATTGGCACCGAACGAAAAGGAACAATCTTTGACAAAACAAGAAATATCACATAATGAAACACATACACGTATAGATATAAGAAAAGATCAATAACCCAAAAGGAGAGACTTCACTACAAAACCCTTGGAACAAACCTGAATTCGTCTCAATTTCCTCAGCTACCAAACAGAGAAGGTAAAATCGAATCTCTAACCAAACAAATTGCAGTTAAACATTTTAATATCACACAGATGAAACAAATTCCAAAACCACATCAGATCAAAAAAAAAAAAAAAATCATAGAGAAGAAGAAGAAGACGACGAACCAGGCCCTGACGCTCCCCGGCTTGGAAGGAGAGACGCTGATGGTTCATGGCCTGGGTGTAGAGCTGGGAGAGAGAGTTGGCAGCGCTGCAGAAGGTGGTGTACATGGTTCGATCGACCTCGTCGAGGCGCGTGGCGTCTGATTTTCTTTTCTTCGCCATTTTCCGAGAATCCAAACAGAAACCCCAGAGAGGCGATTTGGCAGGCTTTCAGTTTTTATATTTTCTTTTAATTTTTTAATTTTTTATTTTTTTTTCCCCCTTTTGGCGGTGTTGTCTTGTGAATAAATGAATGAATGGGTTGAACAAAAAAGAAAAGAAGAGAATGAAGAAAAAACAAGGAAGACGATGAGGTTTTGTAAAGGAGAGTAAAGTTGGTGCCTGGTGGAGCCGTATAGCCAAGCAGATTCATCACTTTGCTTATTCTGCCACGTGGCTTACACGTGGACTTGGTTCAAGTTATTTTAGTACTAATATATGTTTTTTTTTCCTTTTCCTAAATCAAATTGTGGGGTTTTTATTTTGATCATATGAAAATGTTCTTCTTATCGTGTAGGAAACATAAAGAGCAATTACGGTAGTTTATCGTCATTTTTTTTAATTGTTTATTTCTTTTTTTTAAAGGGTCATATTTTAAAGGGATATTATCAAATTTATACTTTGTATTTTGACATTTTGTATAAATTTATATATTGTATTTTAGTTATTATTAATATTGACTTTTTAATTTGAAATATATTATAAATTTATACACTGACACTAATTTAGAACAATTAATTTGTCAAGATGATGTTTAAAAAATTAAAAAAAAATTATATAAAAACTAATCTCACTAAATTGTTAGAAATGATACTACGTTCTTCTTCTTTGTTTCAAAAACCATATAAAAATTTATCCGATAATAAGTTTATTAAATCATCTTAGAAAATTAATTGCTATAAATTAGTGTCATGGTATAAATTTCTAATAAATTTCAAATTTAAGAGTCAATATTGATAATAACCAAAACACAATGTACAATTTAAATAAAATGTCAAAATACAAGGTATGGAAGTGATATTATCTCTTAAAGTATTTTAAAACATGTGATAAAAAAAAAAAGACAAACCATAAATCATTTACAAAACTAAGATTCTTATTTAATGAAAATTTTGAATTTCTTAAATTACCCACATTTCAATCCTTATCGAAAATTTTCAACAACATCAAAAAGAAAAAAAAAAAACCAAAAAAGAGTTGAAGCAAGAAAAGGCAACCTACCATGCGAGAGCGTAAATGAAAATTTTTGATCAAATGTCGAGATTGGAGGTTGAACAAGTTTAAATACCGTTAGAAAATTTTGATCCTGTTCGAATGGAAGTACAACAGGATCGAGATCGGTGGTAGTAGTAGGAGCAGTTTGAGATTTGTTGAAGAAGAATGTATTTTAGAATTTATTTGACACTGTGGTTATAAAGTAATTTTAGATAAATGATATAGCAATGAAAAATTAGTTTTAATAACATTTATAAATTAGCCCTTTTTTCCACTTTGAGAGCCTTAATAGACCTTTAGGAGTAAATAGCCCTTTTTTAAAATGGTGGATATATTCTTATGTAATGTTTTAAATATAGTTAGTAATTTTACATACGCCTAGTGGTGGAGCCACCACTTTTTCTTAGCTGGGGACAATAGTTTTACGAGTGAGTCAATTATTATCCATTTTTTCACTCTTTCCATACCATTCCTAAAACTACCCCTCCAATAAAATTAAAAATTAATTTACTACTTATTATACCCCTAATTTGTTCCTAAATCACTCCTCAATTCAATTTTTGTCTTTTCTTTTTACACCCCTCCCCATTTGTTTCCACAACTCTCTCTTCTCTCACGGTCATCATTGCTGCAACCCACCTCTCTTTTCCTTTTCTGTGTTTCACCTCTCTTCAACCCATCAAGCATAACGTAGCGCTCTTCGAAATAGAATCACTGTCTTAAATCAATTTCAAACGATTAGTATTTCAATAATAAAGTAATGAAAAATAAAAGTTTTATCATTTCAACGTCAAAGATAAAACTGATGTTTCCTTTAAATCACATCTAATTAATTCTCCAACCCAAAAATACATATATTAGAACATGTCCAAGCTCCTTTTCCAAATGTGAAATAGCCTCTCATTTTATCTTTATGTTTATTATTTCATATAAACTTCTTCCAACGCTTTGCCTAATTCTCCGGTACCTATCCAATAACCATTGTACCCCAAGAGATGATTATAAGAGAGAATCCCATGACCAGAATCTTAAATCCCAAATTCAGATTCTTTGATATTTGGATGGCCAGTTTTCATATAAAGAGAAAAATGTTGAGGACAAAAAGACCTAATTTTCCATTGTTTTATCACGACCGTTCTAACCTATTCATTCAGTCTTGTTTTTATCAATTATGTTTTGAAAAGCGTGTTAAGGTTCTTTTTATGTTTTTATTGTCTGGAAAGACGTGGCTGAATAGAGTTCTTTTTAATCTATGTACTGATTGGTAATTTTCATTAAAGGCTCATTTGGTGATTTAAAAAAAGATTCTAAAATTCAGGCGTAGGAAGAATAGACGGAGGGAGGGTGAATTAACTTCGCCCTAATTATATACAGGTTGCTAATTTTTAAGTAATTTTTTTTAACCATGTATAATTATTTTTTTAACTGATATATTACGTGATCTAACGATTATAATAATATGTATGAAAAAATATAAATTATTAATATTATTTCTCTTTCTTTTTTTTTAATATAAAAAAATACGCAGATAAATTTTAATTAGTCAAAATAATACTTATAAAAAAATACCTACGTGTCCATATATACATATATTTACATAATAATAACATATTTTTTTAAAAAAAAATAAAAGATCAAGCATGCGAGAAAATTAAAAAAAAAAATTGTGAAGTGCCGAAGACCGGCAAAATAAAACTCACTTACCCTTAGGCCTCCGCCCCTACATATATCCATCCACAAAGATGGTATAGAAAGAGGTGGTAAAATAAAATCTTGCTCCTGTATATCAATATATTGGTGAAAGATTATCAATCCAGTATTTTTTTACGTATTTTTTTTTCTAACAATTGGATCATCGTCTAATAGTAATCCAATGATTATAATGATATACATAAAAAGACGTGTATTATTAATGATATTTCTTTCTTTTATTTTTTACTAT
This sequence comes from Parasponia andersonii, assembly GCA_002914805.1. Lineage (NCBI taxonomy): Eukaryota > Viridiplantae > Streptophyta > Magnoliopsida > Rosales > Cannabaceae > Trema > Trema andersonii. Next base: position 31,050 of record JXTB01000696.1, read on the forward strand.
AAAATAATATGCATAATAAATTTTAATTGATCAAAATGATACCTATATATAAGTATAAAAAAAAAAATCTACTAGATTAGTGCCTTTGGTGAAATATTTATGAAATATCAATAATAGAAAAATTTCTTAATAAATTTGTATTATATAATGGAAATATCAAGAATGTTTGGAAGATATATTGATATCTCCCTTGTCAAAAACGTAAAGAAAAAAAAAAGTTGAGTGAATTTTGATTAAGCCTATATCCTATACACTACAAATAAGACAAAAAAATCTTTAGAAAAAAAAAAAGAATAAAAAGTACCCAGATTATTATGAAAATGGCGCATTATATTCAATCCATAAGGGATATATTTTTAGTAGGTATACTAATTTTGTGAGAAAACCAATTTAATTTATGCAATATTGGATGTTTTATTATATCTTAGCCTTTCATTTATAATTTCCATAGTTTTATCATCAATCTTGAAGCATACCGTGAAAAAAAAAAAAAGACAGTATAAATCATTTATAAAATTTGGACTTCCATTTAATATTAAGTTTTAATATTCTAAAATTACTTCCAACTCGAACTAGATTGAAAATTTTTGACTATGTCAAAAAAAATAAAATAAAAGAGGCATGGTGGAGGAGGAAGTTAACGATGATCTACCGTAATTAATATTTCTCGATTATGATCGAAAATTTTCGACTACCAGTCAAGAAATGATCAAAACGGCTAGGAATAGGTAGTCGAAAACTTTTGACTCCAGTCAAAAGAAGGCGTGGTTGGGATCAAGATCAAGATCAATAGTGGTTGTGGAGTACTGCAGGCTGTGGTTGCAGAAATAGTCTGAAGTTTGTTAGAGAATAATGCAATTTAGTATTTGTTATGTAATGTGGTGTCCAAATAATTTTAGATATGTGGTATGACAATGAAATTCTGCTTATTTTTTTTTTTTTTTTAATTTGATATAGTTTTGATAACATTTATGCATGAATCTTATTTTTCATAGGTCTTATTAGCCTCCTTAAGTGTAAATATCCCAAATTTTAAGCAAATATCTATTCAATCTGCAAATTTTACAAAAAATTTCATTGATATTGATATTTTCCCCTATCTTTCCCAAACATTGGGGTAACAATATTTCCATCGAACATTATATTGTCGTTCATGCTTGTCTTTACATATTTTTTTTTAGTTATGCAACTAAATTACGTATTTTTGTCAAATGTACTTAAAAATACTCCTATTTTTAATTCAAATGTATTATATATGTTAATACACTTACATATCTTTTAGTCCTATAAAATACTTTTCACCACTTCATTTTTTTATCTAATTTTTTTTTAATTTCAAATTCAATTTATTTCATCACAATAAATTTTTTATAATTATTCATCATATAATACTGATTTTGTTATGGTATCTAATCAATTACCAATAAATATTGAATAATATTTATGATCAATGAAATGAAACTAGGTGAAAAATGTAATCTTTGTAGAATAATTGCAGCTTTTATTAGTGTATTTTTATGTATGCATTTTTCAAAATTAATACAAAGTTTCAGCATACATGTATATTTATACAGAATTTTAAAATTTATTTTCATAGAAAGTCTGAATTATACTCATCTAAATTATTATTCATTTAATTTCCGTCCCATATTTTGCTAATTACTTATCTTTTAAGAACATTTTTACTTAGTCATTTTTATTAGTAATGACTATTTAATCAAAAGTGGTCGACAAAAGGCAGTTTGATATTTTTTGAATTGTAAAGTGGTGTTTAGTTCGTGAAATGGAATTAAAATAATAATGAGAATCATAATGTAATGGAATAAAAAAAGAACTAAAAATAATATTTCATTATTTATTTGAAACTTGTAATCCGAAATGAGAATCATAATTACAGTGTTTCATTATTTATTGAAATGAAATGGAATAAATATCCATACTTTTTAAATATAATATCTATAAAGAAGGGCAGAAGAGAGAAAATAATGCTTTTTAAAATTTTACTAAGGAGTGGAAAAAAGGACTCCTTAGATGGGAAGGAAACATAATTTCATTAATTAACGGAACTAGATTTCCAAAGGATTAAGATTCTTTTGCTTTAATTAGCAACCAAACAATAGAATGATCTTTTTCTTAGAATAGTTTTTGCATTCCAACTCTCGTTCCATTGAACCAAACGTACCACCTTTTTTAGGCTATTGTTTAAAACTGGAGAATTACTGGACCCTATATTACAATGGGCCTCGCAATAATTGAGAGCTCTAATTGCACATATGCAATTGTGCATGATTTGTGTCTTATAAAGGCTTCTCATGTTAAGGGTCACTTGAAGGAAGTTATCTACTAGGATTGCCAGAGGAGTTCTTGGTTGTGACATAATCTTTCTTGCTATAATCCCGGTGAGAAAAGAGTGTACCATATTCATTTGATTTGGTGAAAGGCTTGTGGAAAGTTTCAATGTCATATGCATAATCTTGGTCAAATCATATTAAATTATTTCATTCTTATAGTACTTGTGTATGTTGATTGATTCTGAATTCCAACTAGAATTAATTTTAAATTTGAAAGTTTTAAACGTTTTTTTCTACGTACTTCTGTAATTGGTATCAAAGTTATCTTGTGGTGGGACACCAAAGTATGATATTAAGAAGTTCAATAGAAAAAATTATTTCAGTTTTCATGGAGGCTCTAGAAATTTTGAGCAGCCAAATAAATGTTAAGCTTCAATGGCAAAAAAGAAAAAGGATATTATAAGGAGATCTCTTAACAATCACCTATGCTCAAACCAGAACCTATATGCTTTTCCAAAATGAAGGAGGGCAGAACGATTGACGGCCATCTTGATGTGGTTTGCAAGATCATTTTGGTTATTAGAACATAGATATATCAAGATGAAAGAAGATACATATGTCATGCAATTGCCTTGTTGAATTTGCTTGATCATTCTTAGTCACTTTGTTGACATGATGTTGATTCAACATTAAATTCTATCAGTGGAAGACATAGAAGTGGCCCTCGACTCAAATTTGAAATAGTATAGATTTAAGAACAGAATATAAGTCACTGACTCACTATAAAAAGAAGAACAAAGGCAAGAGCTGTCAAGAACAAACTAGAAATACCAAGTTAATTTGACCAAGTGTCAAATTTATATTTCTAACAGAAAAGTAAAAACACTCATGTAGAGTAATCTACATTTATAAAAAGGGAAATTATCACTAAAATACCCTTTGTTTAAAAAAATGTGATTTTTTTTTTTGTGTTTTTGGGAATTCAAAATAAGTACATTTTATTTAACGAAAATTATCACTAAAATAACTCATATTTTAAAAAAGTGTGAAAAAAATTCTTGTATTATTGAAAATTCAAAATAAATATATTCTATTTGAATTATCGTATCATTTGCTATCTTTGACTAGTCAAAGACTTTCAAAAAAAATTAATAAAATTAATATTTTACCCCTTATTGTATTAATTTAAGGTATATACCACACTTGAAAAAGAAGGAATAGAAAATACGTATGGTCTAAAAAAAAAAATCTTCCCTCTACAGTTGCAACACAAATCTAAAAAAAAAATTCTAAACTTTTTGAAAATTTTTGTCACTTTCGAAATTTTCAAAAATTTTAGATTTTCTTTTTCTTTTCTAGATTTGTGCAACAACAACGGCGAGAAAAGTTTTTTTTAGGAGATTTTAGACCATATGTTTTCTCTCTCCCTTTATTTTCAAGTGCGGTATGTATCTTAAAATAATATGATATGGGTAAAATGTTAATTTTACTAATTTTTTTGAAGTCTTTGACCATTCAAAGGTAGCAAAAGATATAATAATTCAAATAGATGGTATTTATTTTGAATTTTTTTAATCCAAGGAGGTTTTTTTCCTCACTTTTTTAAAACAGAGGGTATTTTGGTGATAATTTTGGTTAAATAGAAGGTACTTATTTTGAATTTCTAAAAACACAAGATTTTTTTCACACTTTTTTAAAACAAAAGGTACTTTAGTGATAATTTCCCTCTACTAAAATTCAATGGCTTAGGGCAGTAAGACCATCTCTAGTGCAAATGATATTTCTAATGTTAAATTTAACACACAAAAAAAATCACAACATGCACCAAATTTATATGTTCACTCAAATGCACAATTCTATTTAATTTTTTTTATTACGTAATAATTAATAAGTTAATTATGTAATTTGGTTGAGTCTTAAAAAAATATATAGAATCATTGATTCAACATTGGAAGATGTATAAGTAATTGATTGAATATTAGAAAAAGAGATATAGGATATTAGTAAATTAATATTTCTGTAATTAAAAAGTCAAAGTTGCATTAAATGTAAATTTGGCATTATGTTATACTTGATGTTATATTTAAGGGGGTCTTTTGCAAAATACCCATTTTATAAAGTGATTATGAAGAAATACAACCCTTCTTATAATTTTTGTACGGGTACACCTTTTAAGTAAAATTTTGATTATGATGACCCGTTTGCTCTTGATAATATTTTGGCACATGCCATTAGGTTATTATTGGGGTTATTTTCTTTTTTTCCCTTTTCTCTTCATCTTTTTCCCATTTTGCTTCTTCTCTTCACTATTATCACCTCATTTTAGCTAGAAACATGGGGACACCAGAAAGACCCGATAATTTCATCAATTAACAGTAAAGAACGTAGCCCTCTTTTATCATTACACTTTTCTCCTCGATTGTCCTCCCATTTCATAGTTCAAATAAGTAGAAAATAATTCTAAAACATTTTTTTTTTGTCAGTATGAGTTTGATTAGTATATTATAATTCATTTTTTTAGTAGAACTTAAAATGATAGTAAAAAGCAGAAAATGTTTAGTCATATTTTAAGTTTAAAGGCTATAAATTAGCTAGTGAATTGCAATATAGTGAGATCCACTGCAAAGAAAAAACCCAGATCGAGAAAGACTAGAGGTATTGAGTTCTAGATAACTTATCTAGTACTCGATAAATTATACAATATCGACTATACTTGACAGTGTTGTAGAGTCCTGTCTCAACAATTGTACATCTTAGCTTTTGATACTATATCGACAATACTACATATAATTGTCGAGCAATAGATCAACAATTATCGTCTAGGTACTAGACATTATCTCGACTATGCTAGACATACTATCTATCACTCTGGTATCTCCAACTTCATTCTCAACTCATTCTAACAATTGAATGACAAGATTTTGCTTATCTCACCTCCAACACAATGCCTTCTTTTTCCAGCCTTTCCCAAATTTATCGAACGAAAAGACCAATTTTCCTTTTAAATGTAAAAAATAAAAAATAAAAAAATCCTCCATATTTAAATCTTTTCAAATTATATTTTTATTTAATATAAGAACTTTTATATATCTATGCACCCAATATTCAAATCTTCCTGCACTAACTGCCTCTATAACCTAGTAAAACTAAACGTCAAATCTATAATTTCACACTGTGATACTTGTAAACCGTTGGATATCTTTTTCCATTGAATCAATGGCTCAGATAAAAAATGGGACTAGTCCCGTTTAATTGCCAAGCAAACATCATATGACTCTTATATATTATATATATATATATATATTGGATATCTTTTTCCATTGAATCAATGGCTCAGATAAAAAATGGGACTAGTCCCGTTTAATTGCCAAGCAAACATCATATGACTCTTATATAATATATATATATATATATATATATATAGGCGCCAATTCAAGAAGGTTTTTTTTTTTACTCGTACATAAGTATCATTTTGGCCAATAAAAATTTATCATTTATATTTTTTTATAATAAAAAGTAAAAGAGAAATAATATTAATGATGTACATCTACACATAGGTTGTTAAAAAAAATGCCTATTGGATTGCAACCTATATATATATACTTTGAAACTACACGTGCCTTCACCTATTAAATTGTAACCTATATATACATATATATATATATACTTTGAAACCACACGTGCCTTAGGCACGTGACCTATAGTTTTCAAAAAAAAAAAAATTGTATATAAATTAATTTAATTCCTTTTTAATTTATGAACTACAACCTAAAGAAATAAACAAAACAAAAAGGGTCTAATTTCTCTAAAATAAACAGAATACTTAATGGGCTAAACATTTATTCTTGTTATTGAAAAGCCCAATTAATTGGCTAAGTATATTGAATATAAAAGCCTAAATATAATTATACCACTACTCAATAAAAAAAAGAGAAACAAATATATCCAAAAAAAAAGGTAGATTGTAAAATAGACAGGCAACAAGGTTGAACAGTGGACATGCCTATTTCCCAAGCTTATTCATACTTATGTTAGTATAATAGATATTGTTATAAATATATTAATTTATATGTGGATACTCATATTCCATAGTCCTTAATTTTTTGGTTTCCTAACCTTATTTAAATCCTATTTAGTAGTGTTTTACATTATAATGTATATATATATATATATATAATCTTTTGGTATTCTAGCACTTACAGTTGCAAACCTATAAATAGGTCTTTGAGTATGTATTATGCATATGAAGAAGAATATAATGATAAAAAAAATTCTCTCTACATTTCTCTTGTATCTTCTTCTTTTACTTTTGTGTATTTTTTATTCTATACTTTGCCATTAGTTTATAATAAATTATCAATACAAGTCTCTAGCTACTGGTCTTAGATGTTATCAAGAGTTACTTCTGTTAAATTATACTCTCCTTCTCTTGATTAATTTTAATCTCCTTTAAATTTCTAGATATTATTAGTTATTTATAGAAAGTAGTAGGTAGCAGTTGTGAGAATTATATCTCATACTTGGCTTTGCATATTCTCCGAAGAGAATTTTGTACTTTAAAATTGTGGATTTACAATGGTCAATATAAATATTGATAATATAAGATGAATATATAATTTTACGAAATCTATACTCATATAGCGAAATAATGCCACATATAGTACCTTAGAAGTGATGCTAACAAAGCCATATATATTACCCGGAAGTGAAAAATGCTAATAATATTAAGAAAAAAGAGTTTGTTGAATAAACTTTTCAAGAACTATATTAAGTATAGCCTATGGCATGTTATGTTTCACGGTTTTGGTTTACAAATGATGTACTTTGTATAAGCATTATATCTATCAAAGGGTAAAAATCTAATTCCAATTTGTGAAAACTTCGTATACTTAAGTAGTTTTGTATGATCCTAGAAACGATGTGGATACTTCATAATTATGAGTTTATCGTACGGTTAAAAATCCTCTAACTATAGAAAAGTAAATAAACAACTCAAGTAGAACGAGATATATTGATTAGTATCCATATATAGTTTTGGATTGATAACTTTTCAATACGGAATGTTGTAAACTATATACATTTTAAAATGTTAGAACTTCTACAAATTACACATTGAAATTTTATTTTGAACCACTAAATATAATAGTTTTGCATCAACCCGCTTGTTTACATTGTCTATATGTTATAATTAATTGATTAATTTTGTCTTATATATGCTATATATCTTAATAGTGCTATGCCAAAATTTATTTAATGAATATGATGCCTTTTTGTTTTTTTTTTTTCCTATCAAAAAACTGGTTTAGCATATGAGATGAAATTAGGAACCTAATTATTATTCATATAACGTGGTATATGTTCTTGCGTCTTATCTTCAAAGCAATTACAAATTCTTTGTAAATGTGTAACTTTATTGTTTAGTCATATGCTATTACCCGATTAATTATATGACATAAGTCTACGTTTCTATATTAATTGATCAATTATATATGACTATATATTTGATGGTATTATAAGAATTTGTATGCCTTATTATTAACCAACATATACCTCTGCCAACTACTTTTATGTATTATAGTTAAGAAAACTTGTATACGCAATGATAGAGACCGTCAAACTTTGGTCTATTGCTAAGTGAATACATGCAGTTTATATATTTATATACATCTATTTACATTCTATTAATTTTTTTTTCTGAGTTGAATGAGAATGAATGACATGAATTTTGTATGTGTCCTCATTGACATAATTATCTATTATCTTATTTTTCGAAAAATAAATTATTTACACGTTGGCATTTACAGCCTAATTTGTTATTTATATCATGATCTTGAATATGCTATTTGTTATTTGTGATGATAAATTTATCTGACCTCAAGTTCAGTACCCTTGAACTTTATAAAAGCAATTATCCGACATTGCTCCTAGATGCTAATTCTAGAATGCATCTTGATATTAACAAGCTATTTGAGACTATTAAGGAAGAAAATAAGGCATTGACTTAAAGTATAGCAAAGGATATGATACTATTAATATGTTATTTGATTGAGAATTTAAAAGCTGAGTACTTCACTATCAATAATTTTAGTATCCTCTGAGAAAGTCTTGAGGACTGATACAATGACCTGAAATTTGTGATCATATCACACACTCAATATATTTGTCTGTATCAGTGCCTACAAGACTTTAAGTCTATTTTAGAATATACTTTAGCTATTTTAAGATTCACCTTATAGCTAAAATTGTGTGGTGATAAGATGATAAAATATAATATGCTCGAAAAAATATATACTATTTTTCATACTTCTAACATGCTCCAACAGTAACAGCATAGAGAGTGAAAATGTATAAAGTACTCAATACTCCTTACTTATCTTCTAGTAGCTAAGAAGAATAATGATGTTCATGGTGAAAAATCATTAAACTAGGTATAATAGCATTTTAACAATCCTTAAAGTGATTATTGAATTAATCATAAGTGTGATAGATGTGAACAATGTAAGAACAACAAATGTGATTGTGAACATACTCGTTAGAAAATATTTAAAAATACCCACCAGAAAAAGGGGAGGTATAATAAGCGAGCAAACTCGGAATATATAGTATGTCTTTTATTTGAGATATACCTCTCATACTCCTAAAATATCTAGTTGAGTTGTACTAGAAATATAAGCCTAAGTCTTAGGTCCATTTAAGAATAGGGCACATCCCTAAAAGGAAGTAGCCCATGCTGAGGAGATAACTTTGATAAATATCAATAATTTTTATGTGGACTCCAAAAAAGAATAATTGAGCTTAAATATTATTTTAGTTGTTTATTATTATTAGTTTTTTAGATATGTTTAGATAATTCTTTGATGTAGTTTTTAGTTGTTTATTTATTCACTGAATTGTATTATATTCTATTATATTTTTATTTTATTGTTCTATATTGCAATATATTGTCCTCTTATTTTTGTTTTTCCCTGAGTATTAATTGACATAATACAAAGAGCAATACTTGTGAAGAAATAAATTGGAAATATGTTTAGAAGATATTACAATTATGCATATTATCCTATGAGATAGTAGATATCTTATGGATTTGTCTTATTATGAAAGGTAAATAATTACAATTTCAGGTACTATTAAACAAATAGATGGCCCTAGAAGAGCCTCTTAATAAGATTGTATTGTACTTTTATATCATAAGTTGAAAGACATGTTGTGTTGAATCTGTAATTCAATAATCAAATTCTGAAAAATTAGTAAAATCGATTGGGTTATCATAAGTCCAGTATGATGAATCGAAGCATTGAGAATTATGAAAGGCATCCATTTAAGAATTAGAAGAACCCTTCATGATTTTGTGTTGTGTGTGCTCAAGGCAAATTAGTTAAAAAAATCGTTGTTGAAACCACTGTAATTTACAATAGATCTAAGGAAATATATGAAAGTCATTTCAATAAACTGTAATTTTAACATATGTCTAAATGCATTAGTCTTATGTTAGCCTGTTATTTATCTATAATTTGACTTTTAATAAATTGTTCACTCAAATTATTAACTTATAATTAAGCGTAATTTTCAGATTAGAAGACTTGATTATTTTGGTAAATCTATGTTTCAATACTATAGTGATTATTTCTTGGCAATTAGGATAAAAGTTAAGTAATATGTGACCCATATTTATACACAAGATGACCTAGTAGAGTCATTTACTAAAACAAAAAGCTTATTGTAAATTGAAATGAAAATTATTTTTCAATATTTGGAGATATGATATTAAGCACACAATAGTCTGATTCAGATTCGGTTATCTGCATCATATATATCTCCTATTATAACTTGTACATGAGTACGGACTTAAAAAATTTATTATCTGCGAGTTTTTATTTGTGCCATATGTTTACCTATTCAACAGCCTTGATTATAAGTGTTCTTAAATAATTCTGATGGGTATTTTATCTATCGCATATTTACTAATTGCTAATTAGACAAAGCATGTTTCTCGACATCAGGGAGAGAAATGACACTTGTAGTGTGAAAGAGTATCGAAAAATTTCCTAGAAAGAAGACTATTTAAGTAATTTTAATTCATGTAGTAAAAGTAAACTAGAAATTCTCAGAAAATAATATAATTGTTAGATATTACAATTCAACTCCCAAAGATATTTACAGATGCTATGACAAAAAGTCTTAAATTCTTATTGCTAATACCCCAATAATAGTTGTGATTCTTATTAACAATACATGACCAATCTAGCCTGAAACACACTAAAAGCATGTACAGTAAATTAGTGCTAAAGATAAGAATCCACAGAATAAAAAAACAGCGTCATATAAAGAATCTCTTGAAGAGAAAACTCCTAAAGAGGATGACCATAATCAAAGAGCTATAGCCAATATTGAGAAATAGACTAAGAAAATAGACAATTAAATCTACTAAATATGGCTCATGAAGTGGATATAATCAATGAAAATTTCGAGATCTCGATATATTTTATGAATATAGAAGAAAAATTGAATAGAAATTATAATCGTTGACGATGTATTTACCTCAGCAGTTACGCTTATTGTCTCAAGATAAATCTAGATCCATAACTCATGAGTATAATTAAATGTCACCAAAAACATGATTGGCCATCAAGGAAAGAAGTAATTCAGGTCGAGCTAGTCTTACTTTCTAAAAAAATTGTATTTGTACTTATTGTGCTAACTCTCCACAATATGAAATCGATTGTATATACGTGGGTGTTTATCTGAAAGCGTAACAAGAATAATGATATGTTAAGATATAAAGTAAGACTAGTTGCCAAAGGTTTTCTCGCAGAGACTAGGCATTAACTACAAGGAAACTTATTATCCTTTTTGTAAATATATTCGCATTTCATTACCTGATTAGTATGACAATTAATGAGAAATTTGATACGTGCCTCATAGATATCGTATTAAAACTAGATATTAATATTTATGTGAAAGTCCTAGAAGGAGTAAAGATAATAGAAATGAATATGCATTAAACTATGCAACATACATTTAATTGAATTGTAGAAATTTTGCATGGATTGAAGTAATTTGGACATAGATAGAAAAGACTGATTCTATTAATTTTTATAGAAATTAGTATATATAAACGATGCAATGTGCCACTACGTGTTTATAAAACAACTTATTTTATTGATTAATATATGTTATTCAATAATGTTGTCCTTATTAGGGGGTACAAATAAGTATATAGTTATATTTTTTTTCCTTAGTCGAATTTTTGTCTCACAAAATTTTTATTGACTAAAAGATTTTAATGAGGCAACCTATACTAGAGTTAAATAATATATGTTGTACTCTTTTTCTCTTTGTTAAGGTTTTGCCCCGTTGGGTTTTCTTAGCAAAGTTTTTAATGAGATAAATTTAGTAAATAATAAGAATATTGTACCCTTTTCCTCTACTAGGTTTTTCGTCCAAAAGAATTTTACCTAGTAAGATTTTAACGAGACATATTCTAATAAACATCCAAGAGGAAATGTTATAAATGTATTAATTTATATGTGGATGTTCACATTCCATAACCCCTAATCTTTATGTTTCCTAACCGTATTTAAATCCTATTTAGTAGTATTTTACATTATAATATATATATATAATTTTTTAGTATTTTAGCACTTATAGTTACAAGCGTATACAAAGGCTCTTTAGCATATATTGTGTATACGAAAAAGAATGGAATAATATGAAAATTCTCTCTATACTTCTCTTGTATCTTCTTTTATTTTTGTGTATTTTCTATTCTATACTTTGTCTTTAATTTATAATAGATCTATATTTTTTCTCCTACAAATACGATTTTTTTAAGTTATATACATTATATGCATATAGGTCCCACTTTATATTATTAAATTGATTTAAATTTTTAAGTTTTGTTTCTTCAACATATTTTTTTTAGTCTTTTTTCATTCCTATTGTTTTGCCTGTGTTAGTTAGGGCCGGGCGGGCTGTGGTTTGTATTCTTTTGATATGGTTTTGGTTATTGCTTCTAATTTATTTTATTATATAATTAAAAAATTGAGCACTACTTTAAAAAAGGTACCGCAATTTTAGTTTTACTTAATAACTTAATTAAGTAGAGAAATTTGCCCCAGTATCTATTTTTTAAAACTTTTTTCATAAATACCTATTTTTAATTTTTCTTTTAAAAATACTCATTTTTATGGACCATATTTACAATGTAAATTTTATTCATAAGGTACACATTTTATGTGTAAAATATGAACGATATACATTTTAAAATGTGTGCCAATTTTTAGTGTAATTTTTATTCATTAAATATAGACTACGGTATACATTTAATGCATGAAATGTATAAAATAGTAATGGTCTACAGTTCTCTAAAAAAAGGTATACAAATAGATATTTATGAAATAAAAATATAAAAGAAGTATTTATAAAAATATAATTTCAAAAACTGATATTTATGAATTTTTCCCAATTGAGTAAGGAGTACGAGGATTGTTTATACGACTAGCTTGATTCCGAGACGAAAAGAAAAAAAGATTTTCTCATAATTCGAAGCTTGGTTAGACCTTGGGATGTGGTATGATTTTCTTCATATATATTACATGTATTTATTTGTAAAACTTAGTTTTTAATTTGCTTTCTTCATTAAGTTTAATTTTTGAACTTAATATAAAACAAACAAAATGCTTTACAATAAAACTGAAAAAAAAAATTGAAAAACAAAATTCCCAAGACCTTCGTGAAGTTCATAGTCTATGAAACGATTAGTTTATTTAAAAGAAAAAATATATATTATTATCTTTTTGAAAAAAAAAATATATATCAACTACATTATAAGCTTTTGCGGGCATTATCTCTATCTATTAGATGCTAATTGATAGTAATATAGAGATTGACATGCTCCCTCCATTATAAATAGAGTTCAGTTTCCTATTTACTAAAACCATTACATATTATATATTGAGCCATAAATATCGATCTTTACCTTCATAGATGCACTACAATTTTCTTCCTCTATGGATGCACTACAAATTAAATATTTATTCTCTTCTTTTCACTTAACTGTTCAATATTTGCTTTAAGAAGTCAAATTCCATCTTTATTTTCAATACTTTCCTTGAGCAGCCAAATTCTCATCTGTAGCCTGTAAATTCATCCTCAATTTCTCCATTTTTGATTAATTAATATCTTTGACTATCAATTTTTCTAGCGTCCTTAAAAGAATCCACATGTAGAGAAATAATTTTTTAAAAAATAACCGTGGCGCGTCACACGTTTCTTAAACTAATATNCCTTTTTTCTTTTCTCCCTAAAATTCAGGTTGAATGTCGTTTTTGTCGATATGGGCGTGTCTTGTTCCCCCGATAACATGGGAACCCCTCCTGAAAATAAAATAAATAAAGAAAACAGAGAAATGAATAAAGTAAAAAAAACAAAACGTCAATTTCTCACCTTAAGGTTTCAGAGATTAAAATAATTAAACAACCATTATTAGGGTTTTATGTTAGATACCTTTCAATAGTGTCGCCCGCTGCCAACTCTTGGGGTCTGGATCTCACCTACTAAACTAACTAAACTCATACAAATACACAGCCCCAACCGGAAAGAAAAAAAAAAAAAAAAAAAAACCTACCGAATTGGTGCCTCATTTTTATATTAAATGTTAAGTGCTCGCCTGTTCGGTTACAAACAAAACTTATTCTTTGTTTTAGTTTAATTTCTTCCAAAAAAAAAAAAACAGTCGCATTTTACTATGTAAGGGTATTATCATCTTTTCATACATCGGATTTAAATTTAATAATCTTAAAGGGGTTCTTCAGTAAAACAACCACCAAACAATCTAAAAGGAAGTAATTTTGCAATTTTGACATTTGTTAAATTACTTAGGATAACGTTCAAATAATATGAGATTTGCTTTCTAAAACGTGCAAATATGAAATACAAACAGCTACATAAAAACTACCTCTCAGCCCCCTTGTAAAATCACTTCAACTGAAGCATATATTTAAGGAAAAAAAATACGAACATTTACTCGCTTGATGTGTCATTTCAACTTTCAAGTATAACTGACCCCAAAGTGTCAATCAAAGAATAGGGGAATTGAAATGAACCAAAAAAACAAAAAATGACAATCAACATTGCACAAAACTTTGCTATGAACCAATCTACCTACCTAATCTGCATATTCTTACGATCTTTTAAACTTTGGTCTCTGCTTCTGGCTTCTCGGATGAAGCTGAAAAAGAATAAGATAATCTCAAACTTACCATCTATTTCAGGATGTCCCAAAACTGGCATATCCTGCGGCTATTTCTATCTTTTCTCCTCCACTCTATCTGAATAACACCACCCCCTCTTCTCGCTGCTCCAACCCCACCCTCCTTCGGCCACATTTTCTCTTATAACTGAAGTAAAAAACTTGGTACAACTTCTTCACAACAGAGAAAATTAAAACAAAAATCTTCACTACCTGTTCTAATTGCCGTCATCTTGTCATCACAAACCACTATCATGATCATCAAAATGATGTCTTGAAGCATATTCACATTAACGGCAGGTAAGCCCCCCCATGCCCTTTTCTCAGCACAAGAGGTCCAGCATTTTCAGGTACCTTATCCAATACCTTTGTGCATGTATTAATCACATCATTGAACCCAGTTGCCAATGTAGCAAGTTGAAGCCGCAACCTCAAATCTCTAGTCCTCCTTAATAAGCATCTAAATGATCTCCCCAGGTATTTAGCCCATTCTGCTGGCAACCCTCCTCCAGTGAGCCAAACTGAAAATTGGGACTGGTCTCCTCTAGCTGCTACCTCGGCTCTATAAAACCTCGCCAGATCAATTAGCATTGAAGGCTGAAGAGATAGAACAGCCACGAACTCAGCCACAAACTCTTCAAGTAGTTCTGGTTTTAGCATCTGATTCCAAAGTACCAAAGCCCACTCACTTGGCTGGTTAAGACCATATGCTTCGGCAACTATTAGTGCCTCTTGAAAACGGGACTGGTCAACTAAGGCTCTCCTGGCATTGGTCTCTGACAGGTACAGCCATTGAATATCAGGCATTCGGATTTGGAGTGACAGAAGGGAAGCCTGAGCACAAGCTCTACGTGTTTTGTTGCCAGCATCAAGAGACGAGTGAACTTCAGCAGCTTCAATGAAATAGCACATAGCATCTAACAGGTCTTCATTCTGGTCCCTGTCTTTACGGCCAAACCACTGCTCACAAGATATATCTGCTCGAGACTCTAAAAGAGCAGCTGTTTCATGTTTCATGTCAAAGTGGCTGTAGACCTGGAAAGAAAGAACATAAACTTGAAACATAAAAATGATATGCAGAAGTTTTCCTCTTATTAAGATAAGTGATACTAGGGAAAGAATTGCAGAAAGCTGATTTTAAGCAACAATATCGAACACTGCTCCATCTATTTGATAACCCAGATAAGTTTACTAAGACGGAAATATCTAATATTAGCTAATCTGCTCCATATGTACTTAATCCAAATAACCCCATCATTTTATGCTCTCCTGAAAAAGGTGGCAGACAAAATTGTTCATTATGACATACAAGAATCAAGAATGAAAAACAAACCATCGCAAATGCGTCAAGATCATTGGAATTAAAATGCTTCAGTGATGTAAGAACAGCCATGCGAAACCCCCTGACAGCGCTAGTGCTTGTGTCTGTGGCAGCAGAATACTTTTGAAGAAGAAGATCCAATTGACCATTTTCTATAAGAATTCCAAGAATAAAATTCAGGGCATGGAAATTTCCCACTCCTGTTATGAGGCGAGCCAGACATGGAAAATCACCCTCAGAGACGTAAGCATCTACCCTAGTTGCTGCAAGGGCTACAAGAACATCAACTCCATCAAGGCAAGCTGATGATTTGTAGAAGTGGTGGGATAAAATAAGAAGCTCAACCTGCAAAAATAATTTTCCGCAGTCAGAAAACTTTTAGCTCATAGAATAGCAGATACCATCAGTACTGACCGCTCTTAGTTTATTTTCACTGTTCTTTTTTCTTCTCTTCCATTATTGGATAGTTTTCTATTTTTCCTATTTCTGGTCAAGTATATTTTGGAATCCAGTTCTGTGACATGCCTCCACAGATAAGAACAAATCACAAGTAGATGAAGTCAAAGTTCACAATGAAGCCTAGGCTAGACATAGATAAAAACACAATGTACTATAATGTTAATATCATGCTCAACTTGGTCCAACGTTGTCTTACTCCTATACACTATTATTTTGACCATTGGCTTTTGCTAATTGAGGATATTTGTATTCTTAAATACTCTCCAAACACACCTGGTAAACAGGACACTAGTATAAAGTATAAACCAATCACCATCATTTTATACCTCACATGCATGCGGTATCTCTTGTCCAGTAATCACCATGCGCATCAATGCATGGCCAATTTCTGGTTCAGATGGGCAAAGCTCTGCCCACTTCAAGAAATCTGAAAACCTCCATAACAAGGGAGCAGGTCCTTCCTCCTTTTGAGAATCCATATATCCCCCACGATGAGCAGCCAATAAGCCCTACAGGAACAACACCAACCCAAGATTAAATATACTTCAAGTTGCTGTGTGGACAGACTCAGGACAATTTAAATTTGAACATAGTATTAAAATCCAGATAAACAAATACGCATTCATTCCCTATTCCCCAACTAATGCCGGGTCTAACACGAAATTTAGATTGCATTATGGCCATTACTTGGTGATATAAAACATGGGTCTATTCTGGTTATATACATGTCAATCCAACACCCAAACTATGTTTAGGTTTAAAAAGTAAATATACAGTAAAAAGAACAATAATAAAAATAGAAAATAAAAACCTTCAGAAAGGACTCTGCAAGAATTTGAGCTATACTAGCTGCTGGCATAGAATGAGTTTGCACAAGGAGGTTTGCTTCCTCAAATGATTCTTGGGCTTTAAGTGAAAGCAGCTGTAGTAATTCAATTGGCTGTTTATCAAATGCCTCTGAGAAAGAAAGACCCAAGACATTTGCAGCTCTCACAACTGCTATTATTCTTTTACAGAGTCCACACCCTCTACCTTCAATGAAGATGGTTGCTAAGCTCTCCAAAACCTATACATGCATATAAGAAGGATAAACTAATATGAGGAACTCACGTGCATCCATGAAGTAACAAACATAACAACAATTAGAATAAAAAGGAACATACTACCAGTATTGTCAGTCATGCACAAAGGCAGAACCTAGTACATACTTCATACATATAAGAGAACAAGATAAAAAAGGGACAATAACCTGCACCGGTTCAATCTGATGCTGGTCACCCAGGATATTATACGACTGCATAACTGAACGTATTTCCTCATCCAGCACTGATATGGATACTATTTCACTTGGAGTTGAGAAAGCAGCAAGCTTCAAAGCAGCATCCACAAGTATGAATTCAGTAGGTACTTGTGCTGGAGATAGCTTATGCTGGAGTTGTTTGGCAGCTGATATTTGTCCAAATTCCAACAATGAAAGAACAGCCCTCTCCAACTCTGCAGTTCCAACCCTTTCCTCCCATCTAGAAAAAGACATTCCCGTTCTTACATTCTCATCCTGCAATGGCATTTCATTTTTACAGTAGAGAGAACCGGGAACTTCGTCAGACTCAACACTTCTATCTACTGGGTCCACTAATGGTCGTCTAAAGGTCACATATCCCTTCGCCCTCCGCTTTGTTTTCATAGTCCCAGCTGCTGTAGTCAAGAAGCTAGCATACGATGGATTCTTGTAATGCACCTGGTTATTTTCCCTTGTGTCCTGTTTCTCTGTAGTTCTACTCTTGCTTGTATTCATATGATTATCCATTTTTGTTATTATACTTGCTGTCCGGTCAATAATACTGGAACTATTTTTAATAATAGGGTCACGAATCGAATTGGTTAAATTGAACTCTCCTTCACTCTTCACCTGTGCTTCTGATTCTACTGCCAAGAGCCAAACTTTAGTCTCAATTTCCCGCAGAAGATTCAGTGGGTAAACTCTGGCAAATGCATCACACAGGTCAGAATATGTTTTCTTTTGAAATCAAGATATCAAGGCTAATTTAATTAGGGAGTAAACTTACGGGTTGGACAGGGTTATCATTCCACTTAACCATTGTAGAGAAAGCAATAACAACTCATGAAGCTCTCTGGCTGGGAGATCTTTTTCCACAGCTTCTGCGTGTTTAAGGAAAAATAACCCTGCCTGGAAAATTTACATGTTAAAATCACCACTCTTCTTAAAGCTCAATCTCTCAGGAGGTAGGCCAAAAACAGTTTTTATATTCTAACACTACGCCTTCACGTATACACCTAGGGTGTAGCAAACAATGGGTAATATAGATTGCACAGATCTACCAGGGGAAAAGTATACTGAAAAGCCTGAGAAATGGAGATTTTATACTAGAGTCCCATATTGAAATAAACTGAAATTTTGGAGAATGAAATTGTTTGGTATCTGAACTCAGGAACACCTACTTAAATTACTAATTCTCCAAAATTCTTAAGCTCTAAGGAAGTGTACTAACATTGGTTGTTAAACATTCTAATAGGATTGCCGAATGCCAATACAAAGTGAGCTTACCTGTAAAGCAGGGAAACAATATCTTATAAACAGCGTTTGGCAATGGCCCCATAAAGCAACTCTTTCTTCTGGAACATCCCAAAGGAACTCCTTCCATTCAGCTACCATAGATTCAGCCTATAAGAGGGGGATGTTAAAAAAACCTGAGATATCCTTCCCCAAAACAGAATCAGAAGTTTCTAACAATTTCATAACCAAACAGGAAGGTACCTGAGTTTCAGTAACATGATGAACAACAGATTTCCAAGGTCCGCCACTTGCCTCCAACTGCTTGGCCCAGTTACGTGCTTGTTCCCAGTGACCATTCTTTTCTAATGCTGTTAGAAGTGAAGCATCATCCAAAGTCTCATTTCCAAGTTGCAAAAGATCATCTTTGCGTAATGAAGGTTCAGCTAAATTAATTTTCCAATAAAGTCGTCTATAATATGTAGCAGCTGACCCTCCATCACCAAAGTCAGTTGCAGCAAGAAGCTGTAGCAAGCATCTTTTTTCGTAAGGGGATGGACAAGTTAAAAGCATAGCATCAGCAGCTTTAACAGCCATGGAGCTTATCCATGATACCCCAATCTGACCTTCTCTTCCCATATTAGTCAGCAACTGTGATGGTTCCTCTTTAATTCGGGCCGAAAAGGAACCCAAATGTGCTGATGCTTCAGATAGGCGCATTTGTGAAAATGCCTGAAGGCGGAAAAAAAAATAAAAAAAAATACAGAAGATATTTAGACTTCATGTATAATTGAATTCGGTCTATTCATTCCAAAGTCAAAATAACCAAACCGAACAGTTACAGAAGTTAATAAAAATTAGTCAAATGCACAACAATTTACTTGAAGACACCCCCCCCCCCCCCCCCCCAAGCCAAAAGAAAAACACAAAAAAAATCATAAGATATGGTTGCCACTGGCAGGCATCGACAGTGGATAAAAGAGAATATAATTATTTGCTCCTCTTTAAAGCATAGTACTATCCAAGTAAAGAAATGAATAACATAACTCTTCCAGAGTTATTTAAAGTAAGACCATTAAAACGATCATAAATGTCAAAAACCACCATAGCACCAAGTTTTGAATATCCAATTTCTTAAGTTGATACCGTGTTCACAACTACACTGCATTATTAAGAATATATGAAAAAAAAAATTGCTAAATAAAGAAGTAAGACAAGGACAGAGTATTAAAGAATATGAATATTCGTGCCTATCCCAGCCAACCCATTTGACACAGGTAAATTATTGACAGCAATTAGCAGCAGTGGAAATAGACATTGTGCATCCAAAGGTACAAGGATGGATGCTCCACCAGTTAGACAAGAGATGCTATAGGGAGAAAGAACCCACGTAGCTTCACACACAATTGAGACCCATAACAAAGAGAGTAATTCTACAAGCTCTCAACATCATGAGATAAAAGGGAGAATTTTATGTTGCTCACAAACCTGAAGAGCACGTATGAAAGGTAAGAAAGAACATGAAGGAAGAAACATTTCAAATGCCCTCAACAAAGGCAAGAATAAGTGTTGTTCACAGAGCACTGCAACCATCTTGGAGAGAGAAACATGCCCTTCATCAGAGTCATGGATTTCTATTTTTCTTTCCTCTTCAACTGTAAAAGCTTGGGCAGCAAATGCTTTTGAACCTATGGGAGTAGTTGAAATATCAACATTAGTAGGAGCTGCAAGATCTCCTGGAATGCACTCCATAATACACCTACGTTTTGGATTCCGACGGTTGTAATGAATTGAAACGGCTCTGCTTCCAGCCAGAAGAGAATTAGTAGCTTTAACTGCCGCTGCGACATTATCTGCAATCTGGGAAGCAATATCATTTACCTTAATGGATGATGTTTCCCTGTAAATGATACAGTTAGAGAGAGGAAACTTTTAATGTCGCACAAAGATAAAATAAAACAAAATAAAATATAGTCGTAGAAGTTAGCGAAGTTTTAATGAGAATCATTAATAAATTCATAAAAACACTTTGCTTCAAATATTTTAAAGTTACTCGAGTAGAAAATGCTGGATTTATGAAAAAAAAAAAAAAATCTACACTACAGGGCAATCAAGGAATCATTCACGCAATCAAGAAATCATTCATATCTATAAATATCAATTGAAACCTTGCTGCAGTAATTTCCAGCCACACTGACAAGCAGGACAATGGAGACACATCTGAAAAGCATGATGCAATCATTGCCAAAATTGACCAGGACAAGTCTTTTGCTTTCTTCAGGAGGGCCTCCCCAGGACTTTTCTGCCTCTCACATTCTGCTAAAATTCTAAAAAGTTCAACTGGGAAAGAAATTTGTTCATCTGAAAAGAAAGTTTCAGTCCTTTTCTCTGCATTATCTGCATAAGACGTGCTAGCTTTCTTTCTTGACTGCATGCCCTTCAAAACTGTTAGTATATGAGTTCTAAGACGTGGATCACTAAACTCCTTTGATGCCTGAAAAGTAGAAACAGAAAGGATAAAGCTGCAATTTTATTACATAGTTCTATCTTGACCTGAACAAGAAATTATTCAACATGAAATAAAAGGTTCAGGGCTTACCACGTGGATTATTGCATCAAAAGGATATCCACCAGTCTGAGCCTCAGATAAAAAACCAACCTAACAGAGGAGAAGGAAACAATTAAGACGATTTGTCATAATAATACGCAAATGCATGCACCACCAATGAAAACGTACCCAATCATTGTCTCTTGCTAGTATGACAAGGTATTTTGTGCTCAAGGGAAGCTGATGCATCTGACAGAAAACTGTAACTAAATTCCAGTGTTGGCTGGCAGCTTTTTGTTGAGATCTCAACTCAATTCCGTTACCATTTCCACTCAAAAGCCAAGATCCACATGTCTTTCCATCCACCAGCAGAGGAAGGCTCACCTTTTCTAAATGATGTAGGACATGAATGAGAGCTGGTGAAGAATGTTTACTAGTAACTAAACTTGGAGTTTGTTTTTGCTTAGTTAAACTATCCAGATGCAGATAATAATCTGCCAGAGCTCGAGCCAGAGACTCCATTAGATCACCTTCACGGGAAACTGCATGAGATGCCGAACCCTTGGGTGAAAATTGCCTTTGGTTTTCCCTACTTTCACTGGACTTGTAGTAAGAAGATATCCTTCTCAAGGCAGCAATATCCACACGAAGCATGCTGGCAGATAAACCACAAAGCTCTAGGAGAAAAGCACATGCAGCCCCCAAGATGGAATCCTCGAAATGCGTAATAGCAAGTGGCATAACCTATCAATTCAGTGGCCAAAAGAACTCTTAAGATAGATACAGTATGAATATACGTAGATATATGAGTAATTTTCTTTTCAACTTACACCTTACTTCTCATTTAATGGATTGATAAAAAATAAATCAATAATGCAGAAAACTACAAAATGAAAAGCAAATCCATCCTTACAGATGAAAGAAAAGAGATTTCAGTTTCTGTTAGAGGTGCAAGAAGTCTTTGCAGATCTGATTGGATATTTGTTTGTCCTTGTGTCAATTCACCAGAATGCCCTTCTGATTTTAAATTTTGAACTCTAACCGTAAGAATACGGTTAAAAGCAGATAAAGCTCGTCCTCGATGCAAGTGATGCTCAAGCCCAATTCCAGTTTCCTGAAGTCAATATAAATTAATAAGATGAGAAGCAGGTATGGTTAAGTCATACAAAAGATTCAGGATCATATACATATATACAGCTACATGAAAATTCTAGATGCGTGGCTAGTAATTAATGATAAAAAAATACTGGAGAAGAAATGCCCATTGTAGGTCTACCCAAAACTGATTCTCAGCAAATTACTAACAGGAAAGAAATGGGAAAACAGCTTATGTCCAAAAAAGCAATAGGAATACATTTTTCCTTTGCAAGTATGTAACCATATCCCTCTTCACCTTAAAGAAAAAATAAACTGTAAAGTGCCTAACTATTAGTGCTAAGTTTTGAGCATCAAAATTGAGAATTAAAAATTGAAAAACGATCACTGAACAATTAGAAAAACATGTGATAACTGTGGATAAAGAAAATTAGACCTCGAGCGTAGGATCATAGAGTTCATCTTCAATGTGCTTTTGGATGGTTGCTTCCCATGAGATTGCATTGATCTCAGCATGTTCATCAACATTTATGAAAAAATCAATCTCCCTGCGCCGCAAAGTTTCTCCAGGTGGCAAGCCCGATATTGATTGCCATCCAAGAGGACCCTATATCATCATGCAAACCACACTGATTTTTTTTTAATAAGAAACGAAATTCGTATTACAAAAAGATAATAAAAAAACAGGGGGATAAGTACATTGATAATCCCAAATAAAGGGATAATTGGTGAGAAGCCATTGTTGATTGTTCTGCTACTTTAACATATGTTTACATAAAATATCTGATTTTTTTGGGTGTAATATAAATAATTATATGTAAAACACAAGGGATTTATATTTCACTGATTTATAAAAAAGTGAATACATATGTAATATATATATATATGTATTAATATATGTAAAATAATTCAATGCACGGAATGAAGAGAAAACCTGAACATAAAGCTGAACCAATCTGCGCACAGCCTTAGGGAGCCAGCAAGGGAGCATTTGAAGAAGTGATGTATCATGTCCAGAAGAGAAGAAAATGTTGTCACGCCAACTTAGATAATCCGATAGAGCTGAATCACCGTGTTGTACATTGTAAGCAACAGTTAAAAGAATTACAATAAAACAAACTAACAATCACGATAAAAACAAACTGAAAACACCAATAAGGCTAATAAATCTCATAAATGTAACAAGGCTACGGTCGAAAGCTAACCATTCTTTGCTCTAGGACCCAAAAAACTGGAAGTT
This sequence comes from Parasponia andersonii, assembly GCA_002914805.1. Classification (NCBI taxonomy): domain Eukaryota; kingdom Viridiplantae; phylum Streptophyta; class Magnoliopsida; order Rosales; family Cannabaceae; genus Trema; species Trema andersonii. The sequence goes on from JXTB01000696.1 coordinate 54,766, forward strand.
GTATCTTGTCCAAAACATGCTGACACAAGTGTGCGCCACAATGTGGGGAAATATTGCAAGGCGGGCTTGAGGTTCTCTAATGTGCACTGGAACGAGGAGTTATTGTGCCTTTTTATCCCACCACTACTCAGGCAATTCTGAATAGGAACAGGGGCATGCATTAGTGTTGCCAAAGCTGCCAGTTCTCCCCCTCCTTCCGCAATGTCATCTACAGTACGAATTATCTCATCCATCTCAAGAATGCTAAGATCAGTTGACTGAACTAAGCCACGTGATGTTACTGAACGAGCATTAGAAAATGATGCATCATACTCTCGCCCCTTGACTCTAGATAAAAGCAACCATTTTGCCCATTCACAGTCTCCCTGTGCAAATGCATTGATTAAGAAAAAAGTTCATACACACTGTATACACCAAACTAGACTTCGGGTGCATTTGGGCCCGGCACACCATAATACGTATTCAGATATGCATGACATAATACGTATTCAATTTGGTATAAAATTGACCTAGAAGTTCACAGTGATGTTTTTGGAGAGAGAGTGAAGAGAGGTTTTGGTTGCACTATCGTTTATCACTGAGGTGTAGTTGCACAGAAAACAAATTCAAAACATTCTTTAACATACCATCGACATAAAGCATGAGCAAATGCAATTTTTCTTTCTCAAAATTTAGTTTTTTTTTTTTAAATATATATTTAAAAAAAAAAAGAAAGAAAGAAGAAGAAGAAGAAGAAGAAGAAGAGGAAATGGTAGATGAGAAGGACAAAAAACTTAAATTGCATAAAAACAATCAGATCAAACAAGAAATAACGCTCATCGGATATTTATGAACTTACTGCAGCATCCTGTAGTGAAGAAAGTGAACCATTGTCTAGAACCAACAAATGCTTGTCAAGGTAAAGGTCCAAAAGGTACGGCAAGTTGTACAGCACACAATATTGTACAATTACTCTATGAAGAGCCTGAACTGTATCAAGATCAAATGCTCCACCATCTGAGAATCTTGACTCTGACGAACTCTCAACGAAATCATCATTTACAGGGATTTTATAACGGTTTGTAATAAAACCGGAACTTGCCAAAAGAGGTACAATCTCTGCAGTGCCTTCCCAGAATTCCTTTAAAAATATAAATTTCTTCGCAAGCTTGTTCTCCATATGCATCTTTAACCAAGTAGAGGCCATAATATTAACTGGAAACCTCAAAATCTTTATATTTGGAACATACATGCACACAGCATCCAATTCTTCAAAGGCACACAAGTAATCGCGATGCTTAGAAGATTCGATACCGCATCCTACAGTTGAACTAGGTTGTGGACTGTCCAAGCTGACTTGGAGGCTTCCATCTGCTAAACTATGTTCAGGAATCAGGTCCAGGAGTTTAGAGACCCTCTCCCAGTCACCATGGCCCATGCAATAATCAAGTTGTGATTCCCATAGTACATCAACATCAGTAACTGAAGATTGATCCAAAACTATCTGTACAGGACAAGATTTATAAGCCACATCTTAATCAAGAGTTTTGAAGTGTGAACCACAATAAAAAATAATACAGAAGAAGACATTAAAAAGAACTATAACACATCTGCAGTAGATGAGTTTAGGAACAGTGATAATAACTCTCAGAAAAAATTTCCATTTTATAAGGGTGTGGTAGTTAGAAATCTCTCAACTGTAAGTTTGAAAAAGAACAGAAAATTTAAGATAAGGTTTTTCTATTAGTAAATTACTCGAAAAAACAAATCCATTCACTCTGAGTCCTTCCAAGCATGGGAAGGGTTGTGGATAAAAGGCAGTCGCACAAGGCCCTGAATCTGGATCTTCATAAAACTTGAAATGGTGAAGACAAATGATTTAATGGGTGAGCATAACAAGTACATATAGAAGTTTGTCCAAGAGTATTTCCAACGTACGGATGTTTCACACTATCTTGACTTCAGTGTGCTCAAATAATTTTGAATTGGAATAAGCATGATTAACAGGAGTGTCTCACGGAATAAATGCCCTATAGCTATTGAAGTGGCTACAAATTCTATTTGCTAAGGACAACTAGGATATATATTCTTTAGCTATTGAAGTGGCTACAAATTCTATTTGCTAAGGACAACTAGGATATATATTCTTTTTATTGGACATATAGCTTCATTCAAAAGAAAGCAAGGGGAAAAATTATTCAAAGACAGGGAGAAACAATATCCTTTCTGCATTGATAGATATGTAGATGCATGTATATTACACTAGTCCTCTGCTGAACGCTATGATCTTTGAGAGGCAACAAACTCTGGCATATTGCTACATAGATCCCCACAAAAAATTGAAACCAGACCTCATGGACCTGACCATTTGACCTTCCCTCATGGTGACGATATCCATTATACTCAATTGGTAGTATCTACAATAAGAGGTCTTAATTTGAGGAAGACCTAAAAAATAAGCTCGACTTTGAGAAACAATCGTCAAACTCTAGTCACATTGTCCACAGTCATTTCAGGAAAAGGATTGTACTACTATGGCTTGTAAATAATACTGTTCCAATCAGAAAACTCAAATGCGCCATCTGTAACTTATTCTGCCAATTAACCTGAGCTTCAACCGTTACAGTAAATAAAGAAAAATCCCCTACTCTTCAAGGTTGATTTTTTATCTAAAAATTTGAAAAAGGTTAATCAAAATAACTTAAAAGGAAAATTACATGTACTTATATATGTACTCCCCTCCTCAGCACATTAATGACATCTGTTACAATCTTTAAGATGAACCAAGACCAAGCTTATCATGGTGTTATCATTTTTCTCAAATCTAGTTTTAACATAAAAAACACATTTTATATCTACAAATTGGCAGAGTATCATAGACTGGAAATACAATTAAAAAAAAGGCTACAAAACATGACTTACACGATCAATGGTTCTTAGGTCCCAGACATTACACCAGACAGCAGCTGCAGCCCAGTATCCAGCCAGAACATTGTCGTCTTCAACCACAGGAACAGAAGTGGTTTCATTGACATTGGTCCATGAACCTAAAACAACCCCGTCAATTTCACCACACTCGATGGTAAAATTGTTGAATACATGTGAATGCAAGAGCTGCAAACAATTGTTCCTCGGTGAATGTGAACTCGCTGGAATCCTCATGTATTCTTTCTGCCGTTCAATAAATGTTCTCCAGAAACTACTGCTAGGGTAGAGCCTCTTTTGCAAGAGGGGAAAAAAAAAGTAAGTCAATCAACAGTTACAAAAACATCTTACGTGCTTAAACTGAGATCATCTTGCAAAGAATAGCAAAGTATAGCTGTGTACCTCAAAGAGGGATATTCTCTCCATTATCTTCCACTCATATGGTCCCAAGTAACCATATCTTTTCATCTCGTCAAAGATTTGCGCTCGAAGAGATCTCCTTACTGTGCCAAACAATAACTGCTTGAGGCTGGTTTCAACATCCTCTCCAAGCCTTTGCAATGTGGCCACAGCGAGTCCAGTTTCACCCTGTTTTATACGTGAAAATTCTAATTTAAGACGAACAATTTTATTTGTGGAAACAACCATTAATATGTTACCTTCAAAAATAGGTCATATGCAATGGCTCTCCCAATGTCACGAACTTCATTAAAAATATCACGGGGCTCTTTGTCAGCAACTAAATCTGTTGAGTGATGAAGATGAAGTTGAAGAACTGCTAAGGGGAGACGTCCAGAGAGTAAAGCATCATTGACCACAGTTTTAAGGTCCAAATTATCTATCTTCCAACGTGCAATCATTTCCTTGGGATTTTCTAATGAAAGAACTTTATTTTCTAAGAGTCCTTCTCGAGGCACAAGAGCAGACACTTCATGCAAATTCTCAGGGTCCACCTGGGCTTTGAGATCCATAGGTGTCAAAGCAAGATTCTCAGCATAGTTAGAGCCCACAGCAGATAGAGGAAAAGAATTATCCTTTTGGTTTAATGTCTCCAAAGATACAATGACTGATGAAAGAATTGAAAGTTTGGACTCGTCCAATGATAAATCTGCAGCCAGCAGTCCTGATTCATCCCCGCCATCTACCTATAATAATGGTATGAGAAATACTATTTTTTTTTTTTTGATAAAATACAACTGGAACAGAAGAATCAGAAAACGTCATACCACTCCTTGGCCTGGCCTCTTAAATTTTGAACTAAGTCGAGATTGCAGATTTCTAATTATTTCCAAAAAACGAGCCATCTCACGAAGCCTTCTGGAACTTTCCACTTCATTTGGAAACTTATCAAGTAAGAGCAATGGAAGACAACGTACTTCCAACCCAAGACTATTTGATACATCTGCATCATTATCATGTTGTAGCAATCCATATTTGCGAATCATTTTGGTAGCAAAGCGGGTAGCCAAGGCAAGAAGCCTAAAATGAAAAATCAGGTAAAGTGAGTTCTAAGAAAGAAGTTATGACAATGAACATAGGTGAAAAATATTTAAGGCAGAAAACAATTTTACTTGTCCTTTCCCTCCTTGTTCCAGTTGAAAAGCACAATAGTAATGTATGATATTTTAAATACAATAACATAAAGCAAAAACAAAATATCACAACAAAAGAAAAAGAAAAAGAATACAATCTACAAGGGGGCCAAGGAATCCAGCAGATGAGCACAATCAACATCCAATTGAAACAACCACTTTTGACATACATGAGAAAGTACAACAGTTCCTGTAATTAACAATCAATAGCTATTACCCTCAAAATTTGTTTTAAAAATCGAGGGAAGGAGAAGGAATCTTTCAGGCTCAAAATATTTGCATCTAACGCAATTTAAAGCCTTTATCTTACAGGACACTTAATACATTCATACTCTTGATTCCAGCACTAAGAACTTGCATTCACTTCACTTAGTTATCAAGGACAACAAATATAAAAGTTTTCATACTAGATAATGGCAACAAGTCAAGAAATCATTCTAAAATTATCTGCAAGGCCAGTTACGGTAAAATATAGCTGAATTTATATATGAGTTTACATAACTCAGCAAATGAAAGGGACATGTACTCAATTCTAGAACATCTGTAATGATGCCATTTAAAAGGTTAAAATTACATCTTAAGAAAGTGACCGATTAGCGATAGGTGTCAATTTTACACTTAAATGAGTTATTTTCCATGCTACTTTGTTGGTTTTTATATCAATCCAAGGCTAATGGTGTTGTTTTTATGTTTTTAGGTATTTTGGAGGAAAAATAATAAAAATGAGTAGAGTTGGGTCGAAAATGAGCTAAAATGACGAAGTTGGAGAAAAGATGAAAAATCGAGGCAGACCAGAAGACGGAAGCCGCAGTGCTGACTTCTTGGCACCACAATGTGCATGTTTAATCATAGAAAAATAAAAAGTTCCAGAAGCTGGACGTCAGGGCGTGCACACCCGAGTGTCGTGGCGCTGGAGGGCAGATTTTTCGCTGACTTGAGTTATTTTGATGGCCCACAACTCCTATTTCATCCGGGACTTGACCTAGCACCTCCTAGACCTATTTTTGTAGAAACAGAGGTATTTTAACACTCTGACAATTTTATTGTGAAGAAAAAGCGTACATCTATATAGCCTATAGAGGCTATCAGGTTCAGATCACAGATCTGAAATCAATCCCACTAAATTAGGGACTGATATTACCCATTACAATAAAGGAAACAATCAGCAAAAGAAATAAGAGAAAATACACCTAATTACACCTAATAAATGAGAGAAGAAAAAAACTGACAGCTGTAAAATCAATAAAATAAGTGATATTTTCAACACTCCCCTTCAAGCTGGAGAATAGATATTGATCATTCCTAGCTTGTCTATCATGTCTTCAAAAAGTTGTCTTGGCAACCCTTTTGTCAACACATCAGCAACTTGCTGCTTTGTTGGAACATACATTATATGGATGACACCACTCTCAATTTTTTCCTTGATGAAATGTCTATCAACTTCGACATGTTTGGTTCGGTTGTGGTGGACAAGATTGTGAGCAATATTGATAACTGCTTGATTATCACAATATAACTTCATAAGAGAATCAGTAGCCATCCTTAGTTCCACCAACACTTTTTTAAGCCACATTAACTCACATGTTCTTTGTGCTAGTGCTCTAAATTTTGCCTCAGCACTGCTACGAGCGACAACGTTTTGCTTATTGCTCCTCCAAGTGACAAGATTTCCCCAGAGCATAGTACGATAACCTGATGTAGACTTTCTGTCATCAATTGAACCAACCCAATCTACATCAGTATAGGCTTCTATTCCTCTTTTCTCATTCTTGCCAAAGATCTGGGTGTCATCTTCAAGTACCTCAAAATTCGATACACAGCTTCAAGATGATCTTCTATGGGTGAATGCATGTATTGACTGACTAAACTGACAGCAAAGGCAATATCAGGTCTTTTAATGAGAGAGATAAATCAATCTACCAACCAGACGTTGGTATCTCCCCTTATCTATTGGAATTTTTTCTTGCCTTTCTCTTCCTTTTGCTTCAACTGGTGTGTCTACTGGTTTGCATCCCAACATTCATGTCTCTTTCAGGAGGCCAATTGTGTATTTCTTTTTGTGATATGGAGATTCCTTTTCTAGTTCTAGCTATCTCCATTCCCAAGAAATACCTAAGTTGTCCCAAATCTTTCACTTCAAAATCCTTCGCAAGGAATTTTTTTAACTGTGCTAGTTCTTCAATATCATCGCCTAGCGATAATTATATCATCCACATATATTATTAGAATAGCAATTTTTCCATTCTGAGAGTTTGTAGAAGAGAGTATGATCAGCTTGTCCTTGACTATATCCATGTCCTTTTATTGACTTTGTGAATCGATCAAACGAAGCCCTCGGAAATTGTTTCAGCCCATAAAGTGACTACTTCAATTTGCACACCTTTTACAAATCATGTTTTCCTTCAAAACCAGGAGGCAACTCCATATATACTTCCTCATCGAGAGTTTCAATATGAAAGGCATTCTTGATGTCCATTTGATGCAAGGACCAATCAAGATTGACAGAAATGGATAGCAGAACTCGTGTGGTATTTAGTTTTGCCACTGGAGCAAATATTTCAATGTAATCAATGCCAAAAATTTGAGTAAAGCCTTCAGTAACAAGTCTTGCTTTGTATCTCTTAATTATTCCGTCAGCATCATACTTGATTGTGGATACCCATTTGCAGCCGACTGGTTTTTTTTCCTTTGGGAAGATTGACCACATCCCAAGTGTAATTGTTTTTGAGAGCCCTCATTTCTTCAAGAACTACTGTCTTCCATTTAGGTATCAACAAAGCCTGCTGAATAGTTCTAGGCACCTTGCTGCTTAAGTATCTCTCAGTTGCAACTCAAAACGAATGAGATAACTAGTTATAAGTCAGGAAGTTGTACAGAGGATGTTGGGTACATGAACGTGTGCCTTTTCTAAAAGCTATAGAATCATCCAAATCATCAATAATTGAATTATCTTGTGGGAGAATACCTGAATTTGTCTCATTGGTTTGCTGATTTGGATTTGCTTTCAGATCAGACTCCTGACAAAGTGTAGGGATTGTGATTGATTGCACTTCTTGTTAAGGACGCTGTCTTCTAAAATAAACACAGAGCTCAATATCTTTTTCTTCAATATCATTTTGTGTATTTTTCCTTGTTTCGGTTTCTGTTTCTAGTATTATCGTTCCTGTTGGTTTTGTTGATGACACACTAGATACGAGTGTTGTAGCAGGTAAGATAGGACGAGGAACTGAAATATCCCAAAGACTATCTTCACTAATTTTCTCCCCCCCCCCCCCCAAGATGAGGATTTGGATAATAGGCCTGATCTTCAAAAAAGGTTGTATCAAGGGTGACAAACATTTTCTTTGTAGTTGGGCAATAATACTTATAACCTTTTTATTTGGGGAGTATCCTAGGAAGATGCATTTAATGGCTCATGGGTCAAGTTTACTACAATTGGGTGTTGAATTATTGACAAAAACAGTGCAACCAAAAGTTTTGAGAGGTAGCCTTGTGAAAAGGCGGGTTTGTCGATAGAAAGACAAAAGTGTGTTTAGTGGGGTTTGGAATTCTAGGACTCTGGAGGGTAATCTATTGATAAAATATGAAGCAGTGAGAACGGTTTCTCCCCAAAGAAAATTTGGAACATGGTGATTAAACATAATAGCCCGAGCTACTTCTAGAAGATGGTGATTTTTTTCTTTCTGCGATTCCATTTTGTTGGGGTTTTCCAACACAAGAACTCTGGTGGAAAAATTCCATGATCTATCATATGTGGCCCGAGGATAGAATTAAAATATTCACAGCCATTATCAGTACGAAGGACTTGTATTTGTGTTTGGAAATGTGTTTTTATCATTTGGTGAAACCTTTTAAAAGTAGTCCCGACATCAGATTTATCTTTCAACAAAAAAACCTAACAAGCACATGTATGATCATCAATGAAGGTAATAAACCACCTAGAACCAGTGATACTATTTACCCGTGATAGCCTCATATGTCACTATGAATTAAAGAGAACGGTTTTGATGATTTGTAAGGCTGAATTGGGTGAGAGACTTTTGTGTGTTTTGCATATTGAAAAGTTTCACACTAAAAGGAATTGACATCTTTATTTTTAAACAATGATGGGAATAGTCTTTGCAAATACTGAAAACTATGATGGCCTAATCTTGTGCCATAACATGATCTTATTAGAAACAGAAACAAATTCTCCACTGAATGCCTGAGCTTGTTTATTCATTTGATTGTCCTTTAACAAGTACAGCCCATCATGCTCCTTAGCATTGCCAATCGTCTTCTCCAAAGTAAATCCTGAAACTCACATCCAAAGGAACTGAACTTAACAACACAATTCATGTCTCGTGAAAGTGTGCTAACAGAAATCAGATTGCACTTTAGACTAGGAACATTTAGTACAAATTGTAATTTAAGGTCATCAGAGATAATAATTGTTCCTTTTCCTGCGACAGAAGAAAGAGTTCCATCTGCAATTCTGATTTTAAGTATACCAGGACATGGAGTATAAGTTGAAAACAGATTATAACATCCATTCATATGGTCTGAAGCTCCTGAGTCGATTATCCAACAATTTTCAGTTTCAGATTTCACATTTAGGGTAGATTGGTAATTACCGTTCTGTGCTAAGGAGCAATTAGGATTTGTCTGCAAGTTGGACGAATTTTGAGTGAACATGGCTTGGAGTTGTTCGAGTTGTTCCTTTGAAAAAGCAGAAGCCTTTTCTATTTTTTCTTCTTCGGCGGCAGCTTGAGAGCCATGACTCTCTTGCTTTCTAGGCTTCCAATTGGCAGGTTTTCCATGAAGAACCCAACAGGTCTCCTTTGTGTGTCCTAGGCATTGGCAATGATCACACCAAGGCCTATTTTTTCTCCTATTTCCTCGTTGGTCACCATTGTTGGAGAGAAATTATTTGAAGAAAATTTCTCTTATTTCTCTTAGCAACAAGGGTTGAATCATGGATAACTCCATCCAGATTTAGGCTTTTCAAACTTCCAAGCATTACACGTTTTCGAGTCTCTTCCTCCTCACTTCAGCGAAGACTTCCCTAATTCTAGGAAGAGGCTTGGCTCCAAGCATCCATCCTTGGACTTCATCAAGATCTTTGTTTAGTCCATGAAGAAAATCAAAGACCCTTTCTTTCTCCACCTGTTTCTGATATTTAAGTCCATCCTCCTTGCAATGTCACTCAATCTCTTGAAAGAGATCCAACTCCTGCCAAAGAGTGGACAAAGTGTTGAAATAGTCTGTGACAATAAAATCTCCTTGTTTCACCTTCTTAAGGGCAGATTTTAGTTCAAAAAGTTGGGCAGAATTGCCCAAATCTGAATACATCTCTTGTGCATAATCCCAGATTTCTTTGGCAGTCTTGAAATAGAGGTATTTCCTCCCAATCTTAAGCTCCATGGAATTAATGTGCCAAGTCATAATCATAGAATTTTCCGAAATCCAAACCTTGTAGTTTGCTGACCCGATTTCTGGTTGTTTTGCCTCACCAGTAAGATACTCCATCTTTCCTTTTCCTTGCATGAAGAGAGTAACAAATTGGTACCAATCCATAAAATTGGAACCATTGAGTTTATGCTGAGTAATCTGGAAAGAATGACTATCAGAAGGGCAAGGAATGATCGGAGAAGCTGCCTGTTGCACAGAGGCTGAAGATACCTCTGAATTTTCTCCTGTCATGGCTGTTTTAGCCATTTTAAAGTCAGTAATCAGAGAGCTGCTCTGATACCATGTAGAAACAGAGGTATTTTAACACTGACAATTTTATTGTGAAGAAAAAACGTACATCTATATAGCCTATAGAGGCTATCAGGTTCAGATCACAGATCTGAAATCAATCCCACTAAATTAGGGACTGATATTACCCATTACAATAAACGAAACCATCAGCAAAAGAAAAAAAAGGAAATACACCTAATTACACCTAATAAATGAGAGAAGAAAAAAACTGACAGCTGTAAAATCAATAAAATAAATGATATTTTCAACAATTTTCTTATAAATAGAGCCTTCTATCTCAAATGGGGAGAGATAATTCATACCTAGGAGCCACAAAATAACACTAAAAATCTAGCGAGAGAGAAAGAGGAGGAGAGCTTGGGAGCCATTGTAGCCATCTTTGTTCTTCCTTGCTTTCTTTGTCAGTTTTTACTTGTTTTCTGAATTCTAGCATGATGTTCCTTTTATTCATTCTTGTATACATACTAGGATAGGTCCTAGATTAGGTTAAGGGTGATTTCAAAGCCCCAAATATGATTATTCTTTAACTTTTAAGATTCTATTTATCATATCAATTATTTACTTTAAGGTTATTTATGTTCTTCCATATTGAATCATTCTTATCTTTTGTTTGAGATGGCCACTTAGATGATTGATAATGAATTATACTGGTAGGATTTGAATAGGCGTTATTTAAATTTGAATCCATAGGCAACGAATCTATAGTTAGTATACTCGGTTGCAATGTTAGCTATAGTGAAAACATAACCTAAGTTCAGAATCTGCGTTTGTGGAATAATTACCTAGATCAATCTATCTTTCTTAACTTAGAGCTTCTATTGGGTATTTCTAGAGCGTTTGCTTAGGTTAGTTAATAAAGAGAAGTTATTTATAGTGTTTATCTACATAGCATACAATCTAAAGAAAGAACGGGATAGTTGCAAATGGACTATCTACAGTTGATAGCTTTAGTACATAATTGAATATAGAATTAGGAGTTAGATTAACCTGACTGTTTAGTGGTGACAAATGAAACCTTAACTTGTTTATTTTACTTTTTTGCATTTTATTTTCTTGTCTGTTTAATTATTAGTTTTATTTTGTAAATCTCCTTATCACCCCTAGAAGTAGTAGCATATTAGCTAGACCAATTGCTCATGGAATCAACCCTACGTGTCACTATACTAGATAATTATTAGGATTTTCCTAAGCTTTGCTAGATAGAGATAAGAAGGAAATTTAATTTGGTTAATTAACAACACACCAATTAGCAAGCAAACACATCAAGAGCAAATTTTTAAAAATTTTCCAAATAAATGACCAAATGTCTGTCTATAGCTAAAACAATTTCATACATAACAAAGCAGAATGTTGTAAAAATATGTAATTATGCCACAAGGCACCGATATATAACAAGAGAAGTATCTCTCTGCCCCTAAAAGCCTGGAAATAAATAAAAGCACCTCCCGTTACAATATAAGAGACATTACTTTGTTGTACCCACTGTTAACAATCTAGTCCCGTTTTTTTCTCCCCAAATGATTATTAAAGCATCCATTTGACAAACAGTATTCTTACTTTGGGTCAAAAAACCTAGTCTTGTTCCAAAGCAATAGGATCAAGTTCTACGAAAACTTTCAACTTTGCAAGTCACTCAATAGTTGGGTCATTCTTCAGCAACTGTAATCATTACCTGTTTTTATACACATGCAAGAGGGGAAGGGACAAGGGCAAAAGGAAACAGTAAACAGAAGAAGGAAAAGGAATAAAATCCAACAGAACCTGCACATGCTTTATAACAGATAACAGACTATGATTAAGTGATTAAAGGCAAAGACTCTCTTCACATTTACCGAATTCCTATGACAGAGAAATTTTTGCTTTCCATAATAAAAAATCATGCTGAATCAAGGTTTCAAAGAAGACTAGAAAAACATTTGTGTAGAGCATCCAGAGCAATGAACATAAAAATGGTTTAAGGGATTCACCTTGATGCAGCAGAAACATCATTATCATTGCCAATTTTAGGAAGCATCAGATATACTGCAGCAAACAGCAGTCGCAAAATACCTTCTTCTGCTAAGTTGACACCCACAAGAGTTTCTAAACATCTGGTCATCCACCAAAAGAAAACTGAAGTATTTTAGTCTGTAATTCATATCCAACCACCATTTATTTTAGCATGTATACGCTATTGAGTCAACAGATACTTTGGCTGAGAAATTATTTCAGATTCAAGTACCACAGAAGATAATCCATTTGACACGGTTTCAGTTTGATCAATTCCTCGGGAACCGCAAGACAACTAAAGAAATATCATTTCTGCTAGCACCTTTTAATTGTTCTCCAATATTACTCGTACCTTGTTCCCATGGTATCTTTTGGGTAATCTTTAGTGAAATGGGGAGGAACAAAAAGATGAAAATTTGTCTAGCAGTTCAGAAAATGCCTAGTGCAAGCAATTATTAAAATGATTGTCTTCTGTTGCCTAGAGGGAAAAAAACCAAAATATATAGTACACTTATGATCAAACTGCACTTGGAACTTGATTAAGAATTTTGAAACTGTAGTAGGAGAGTAATAGGAGTCCTCAAGATCCAAGCATATGTAGTAAGGATAATAATTTTGCATAGTTCCAGTATCTAAATGAGAGATTTTTAAACAAATGATGTTGAGCATTTTTAATCTTTTGTGTTTTATGTTTTCACATTTTATTTTAGTGGTAAATTTTAGGGACTAGACAACTAAGTGTACCAAGATTGTGGACATTAATAGAAGGCACAGCTAGAATGTAGAACCAACTAAAAGAATTTCTGATGAAATAACTATTTTTGGACCAAACTTGTACATCAGATTAGAGTGGCATCTTTGATAATGGTTTATACTTCAGACTTATGGTGACATAGCAAATTAATTTGGAAATATGTTCACATGTGTCATATCTAACAAGGTCCCAACACAAGATAAATTTATATTAGAGATCTCAACACGTGCAAAATTATAAGAAACTGGAAAGTTCAAGTAGACTGCTTCAGATTGGAGATGTTCTAGTACTACTGGGTAAACCACTTATCCTAGAAATTTAACCTACAAAGATGCCAGCCAATATCAACTTCTATATTCTAATAACATGCCTTGTTCTTTGGAGGGCTTTTATTCACCAGTTTGTCCTTAAGAATTAGAGATTTATCAATTCAAAGGGTTCCTAGCTCCTGATCAAGTTTGCATAGGAAGAGAATATTTAAAAATCTACATACAGTAAACATTTTTTTCTTTCTTGGAAATATACACAGATATATGAGGGGGAAAAAAAGGTACATTACATCTTGTCAGAGAAAAGGCAGATTTAATACGTAGTAGCAAAAGGGTACATACTGCTCTATATCATCAAATTTCAGGTACTCCAAAGCCAACTGCAACCTACGCAACCGAGGTATTTTTAGATTCCACCCTGTAAAGCAGAGATTGACACGTCAAGAATGCACTAACCTGTCTAGAAATACCTTAACATGCAGCAAATCTATTAAATACACTGCATCAATCACATCTCGAAATCAAAAGAACTAATTAAATTAGTCTAGCATGCACCTAAATTTCTAATTAGGTTATCCACATTTCTTCTCTGATTACTTTACCATGGTGTTACTTTACCATTTCTCTCAATGCTTGAGCTGTTAAGAGGCAGCACAACATTAGATTTTATACTTCAACACCATTTGGACAACAAGCAAAAGCATGGGGAAAACATAATTGAACGAACCCACACAGAGTATCTCAGTAGAAAGCATGAAATACATTAAAGGCCCAATGCGTAGTGATAATCAACAAATTTAAGAGTGGAATTGTTATGGTTTGAGACCTCTTACTCTAATACCATCTTAGATTACTATTTTTTCCCAAAAGCTTAAGCTATTGGATTTTATATTCTAACACAAGGTTTATGTATTCCAAAAATATTGTCTTAAGAATGTCTGTGTATATATGAAAAAAGTGCAAACGATGAACCACACAGCTAAAACCAGAACAGAATTTGCTAGGTATTTTTCCGCTTGTAGATAATAAAGAATCCTCTATTATCATCTATGTCAACACTTAACAACCCAATCAGTTTTGTAGCAAAAGGCAGGCATCAATTATAGCTAAGCTAAGTGCTTTGGGCATCCCCTCGTTGCATAAATATGCCAACAAACAATCTAAGGGAACTTTTTGTCCAATTATTAATACAAACTCAAAATAAGTCAAAAAGGATTTCATAATCATGTACCCCAGATTAAATTTCACATATAAAAGGTTTTATTTGGTCGTTTCATACAAATAAAAGATCCATGAAGTAAACATGAAATACTAAAGAGGAAAGAACAAATCAAAACAAACTCCTTCAAGTTGAACAAGGAGATGAAAAGTCTATGCTTAGTACCTTAAGACATATGGAATTGTTAAACTATATTCTCAAGCAAGGTACGTTCTTTACTGGATCTCAAGTGTTACATATTTGTTAAGATTGTCTCATTTTGTTCAGTATTATTTCAATCTCCATGATATTGTTCATTCTGAACGAATCTTCAAAACATTCACTACACTACAACATCACACTCTTGCAGAAGACAACTTACCCATGAAGAAACTTAGAATACTGTCATCTATGAAAATATAGAAAATAGAATAAATTATATTAAATTGAAATTTCATTCCTCCCACGAAAAAAAAATATACATATATATACATATATTCAACTAATGAAAATATGCATGATCTGCCGACATTCTCGTTATATTTTCCAAATTTAGCGAAAAGAAGCGGGCATTTAATTATGGTCATAGGGAGCTAAAATTACCATCTTAGCATTAAACCTAGGAAATTTTAGTCGCTGGAAAGAAACACTAAATTGCATCGGACAGATAGATGGTATTTGTCATTTTCAAAATTTTACACAGAGAGGGAAAGCATGTTTCCGCCTACTTAAAATTCCCTAATTTAATTTATAATGCTTTCTGACAAGCAATTGACCATTAATCAACTAATTTCATCCCAACAAACTCTTAAGATTATAAACTTTTATATATAGGTATATATATTATGTGGTCACACGCAAGATATCATGATGACAAGTTGTTCTCACCATTTTCAAGGCATAACCGATCTGCCTCTTCAACACTGTCGTATAAAAGAACCCTGTCAAGAACTTCAATAGTCCAGGGAGAGCAGGGCCATTTAGATTCTCTAATTTCCAAGTTGTCTTTTCCTGGATTTCCACTGCCTGAGTTGATACTCCACTGCCTATATCCTATGGATGTAATAGGAAGGAAACTTGACGAAACTGAAATAGATGGCAGAACCACTGATAGACCACTTTCTGTCACCAAGTAAAAACACTCCTGGAAAGTGCAACCAACTGCATCTCCGGTAAAAGCTTCTTTTCTTCCCTTGTGAAGAAACATTTCAGAATCAATAAGCAAGCAGCTATCATCACAAATTCCTGACTCTGTATGAAGATTGACGTGAACAATTTGAGAACCATTCTGATCCTTCATCTTGTGCTTTCTAATGAGCCGAGTTATTCCAAAAGGGGAAAAAGAGAAAGAATCATCCTCATTAGCTCTATAAGTGGGAAGAAATATTCTGCGCATGAGATGCAACTTCATTTCAGCATCATGGAGCGTCTGATTGGCCATCTCTGAAGCAGCAAAGAAACCACTTGAACATTGTTTGTATTGCTGCGTCCCTTTTCCATGAAGGTTCAAATGCTGGATTTCCTTAAGTACACAATTTCCATCATTATTTAAGAAAGAAAGGCATCCTCTCCCCATAGACAAAAAATTAGAGTCATGACAACCAGAAAACTTGGAATACAACCTTTGGCAGCCTATACTATAACCACCAACCTCCCAACCAGCCAACATTCCAAGTCCAAGATGCTGACAATGTGGAAGCAATTTCTGACATGTATGTCCTCCATCAACAAAACAATGACCAGCACATATCACATAAACTACACCGTATTCATCAACTGCTGCTAACATAGAGGTATGCGAAGCAGGAATCAACCTATTAAATACTCTCCTACCAAGAACCTTTTCAACCTTTATATTTTTCCTAACCCTGCCTAAAGACAATTTATCTTGCTCACGCAAGTCCAAATCAGGTTTAAGTCCACAAGTCTGTAAAATATTCAGATGAGCAACATACTCACCTGACATTGCAGAATAAAAAACAACAAAGCCAGAAGAAGTGAGACAAACAAGAAGACTATCAGAAAAACGAAAATCTGTCCACACAACCAGCGGGTCTATATTTTGATTTTCCTCAAGCTTAACTAAAGAAACCCACTGGATTCCCCAGTTGTCTAACCTTGCAACAAGGACTATGTTTCTGTACATGCTTCTTGCACTTTCATCACTCTTATCACTTGACACAGGATCCACCAATGTCAAAGCAAATCCAACAAAGTAATGTGAATTGCTGGAGAACACTCGGAAGCATTTGTACAAACTGTTTGTCCCAACACCAAAAGTACTAGACAAAGTATCTGGCTCAAAACTAGGACCGGTTGAAGTCAAATTTAAATTCACAGAGGGATCAACACCTGAATTATGAACCTTTTCCTTCAAATAGTCCTGGTTTAACAAAGAGGCACTGGGAGATAAGAAGTCTGTAAAAGGAAAATCACTATTAAAAATGCCATATGAAACAACCTTGGCTGAGCAAGGAAATGATGACTTCTCAGGGAATCTCGTCCACCTTTTACCATCAGACTCAATATCCTCAACCTTGGTGAAAAAAGATTGCAACCAAAACTTCGAATCAGGACCTCCTTTTAACTCATCACCTTGTGGACTTTCACTACTTCCATTGCTTGTATTTGCATCCTCACCATTCCCATTGGTTTCATAAAATGAGCTCAAATGTTCCTCTATGTTTTTGTCCTGAACTAATGCGACAGAAGGCCCCCATTCCACCCACCTACCATGCTCAAACTCACCCTGTGATGCAGTTCTGGAACTTCTGGATGTTGCTGTGTTTCTATTGTGTTCACAAAAAGCATGCACTGTCACACCATGGTTGCCAGACACAAATAAAAACTCTCTAAATAAAGCATCCTTGTGCTGATTATATGTAACCCCACAAACACCCCAGGCAACAGAATGTACATCACCTACAAAGGGGTACCTCTCAGATTTTGAATCATTTTCAAAAGAGAAACCATTATCAAAATCTATTACTGAGCCAGAAATGCATGGAATATCATCCCTTCTTGGATCTGAAGCTGAACCTCGATAATGAACCCTTTCACTATAATTATTCTCCACTTCATCGGTTGCTCCACAATCTTCTGCAGACAAAAGTGTGTATTACTAAAAACAAATATGATATGTTTGATCATGGTCAACGGAAGAAGCAAGCAAAGTAAAAGCATTGAACAGCAATACACTATCCATTCATTAAAAATATCGGAACTGTAGATGTTTCAATGACAATTACAGGAAAAGAAATAAGGCAACAAACAAAATTCACCTGTAAGGAGAGGTAGCAGCAAAGCTTCATTATGACGTGAAAGCAACAATAACTGCTGCCTTGTAGGAGAAATTAAAGCTTCATGAAACTCTGACAAGTCGAGTTTCGGATGAGAAGTGCCCCATTTATGCAACTGCAGTACAGCAGGTCCCTCACCACCCAAACGAGGATCCATCGTGATCCTTTGAGTGAACAAGAAAGCCAAATGAAAAAATCGAAGAGTAAGGTAAAAGTGTCACCATAGGCTTAGCTGCATCAAGAAAGGAAGGAGGCAGAGAGGGGCCGGGAACCCACTTAACATATTAGACACCCCAAAACTAAACTGTACAAAAAAATTATAAACAATAACTCATATTAAAAAAATAAATGAACAAAAAAAAACAGAGAGCTTAATTCTTAAATATTCAAAGAACAAGGATTTTCTATAACTGAAAAAGAAGTGAAAGAAGACACTTTTCGACTCGAAAATATCACTCATGAAAAATGCCACACTCAAATTCTACTCTAGTGTTAGCATTTCGTTTAATATCCATATCAGGGTCCTAGAAACTCTTTAATTATCATAAAAAAAAAGCTTAATAAAGTGATCGGCAACTCCAACAATTCGACTCCATTACTGTGGGGAAAAAATTCCATCAATAAGCTCTTTACTCAACCGAACGTTAATAATCAATAACTGGGATAAAAACCCATTAATAAAGATGACTATAAGTTAATTTTCCTTTATTTCCACTACTCAGTTACTTTCTCAGCAATTCAAATTTCGAACAGTTTCATTTCCCTTCTTTCTACTCTATTTTCCCGGGAAACAAACAAACCCCATAATGTATAAACGGAATTTCGATCACTCAAAACTTCAATTACCAACATATTCCAAAACGATACATCATCAGAAACAATCGAAGCATCACTCTGGATTAATTTCAAATTTGCATAAATAAAAATTCAGATTGAAACTCAAAAGCGAGATATTATACTACTCAAAAAAAAAAAACAAAACAAAACAAAACCATCGTAAATCAAAAACAAAGATTCATTCAGGAAAATATATGTTCGAATTCGAGAATCCATGAATGAAAATGTAAGAAGCTTCAAATGAGAACCAGAAACCTGTACGGAGAAGCTCAATCGAAGGGCGCCACCACCATTTTTGATGAATCGGGATGTTTTTTTTTCCCCCTTTTCTCTTGAGAAAATAATATTCCTTTCAGTCACTGCTCTCTTTTCCTCTTTATTTTTTAGTTTCCTATCAAGGACAATACGGTCGCGGGTTTTCCGAGGGAGCGATGGGAAGAAGAGGTGGTCGAGATGAGGGGCTTTATGGTAAATTCTTCTTTTTGTATTCTTGCATCTGTATATCCAGTAAGTTACTGGGACTCAGCAGCGAATTACGTAAATTATACGTTTCGTAATCTCTCCTTTCTTTTTTCTTTAATTTTTTTTTTCATCCAAACCGTTCTTTCTTTTGACTCTAAAGTAAATTGAGTTAAACAATATCATTAGGCACAATACACAATAATTAACAATAGTACCAAGAAAAAATGATAACAAACTGAATGCAAGAATCACACTCTAAAATGGCAAACGTTATGATATGAATGAGACGTCGCACTATTGTTAATACAAGTCCAAAGATTGGAGATTTTTAGTCTAACATTCATTGACCCTATAAGAGAGAGAACTCCACAAATTAAGCATCGGCAACTTTGAGATAAAGAACGCCTGCTAAACTTTTTGCACAATCAATCTTGAATATTCTATATTACACAATTATTATTGAATATTTATTTTTCTAAGTAGAAGTAAATATTTTAGAAAATTACAATCAAAATCTTTTATTTTGATTTCTTTTAGAGGGTTATCTGCAAAAAAAAAAAAAACCCTAAAATATAATATTTCTACAATTTTAATCATGATTTTTGGTTTATATAAAATTATACATCTATATTTTAAATCTCTACAAATTTATATTTTCTGTGTATAAATAGACTAATAATTTTCTCATCAAAAACATAATATGAATTAATGACATCATATTTCTAACTAACACAAAAAATTTATTGAAAATAACTTAAAATAATTAGCACAAATTTCCTTATATGTACATAAAATATATAAATATATATAAATTTGAAATATGAAGGTACAATTTTGTATAAGTCAAAAATTAGGGTTAAAATTACGGAAAAGTCATACTTCAGGATTTTTTTTGTAATTATTCTTCTTTCAAATTTTTAATAATAAATTTACAATATGTTAAAATTACTACTTATAATTACAAAATTATACTCCATAGACATTGAAAACTCAACCAAATAATACAAAACATGATAAATTATAGTCATAAGCAACATATCTACTTTGATTAATACTTTAGGTTTATACATGTTTATTGGTCTAGTGCTTCCAGAGGATAAATTTCAAATTTTTTCTTTTTTTTTTTCTAATTTTGATCAGTTGCCTTGACCAACAATAAGTTTAAAAAAAAATATCTAAACTATCAATTACGTAGTTTCTCTTTGATTGACAATTGCGAACTTATGCTTTTCGGGAGGGTCTCCAGTCGGTTGTTTTATATAAAATTTCCGACTGAATTGTGGAGTATGATGCGATGCGTATTGTTCTTGGTCTACAGTCGTTTTCTTCGTTGGCTGATAACACCTTTTTTTTTTAAGATGTTAAATCTTTGATTTGTCCGGCTAATTGTGGTCTCTGTTACTTTATTCTCAGTCAAGAAAATCGAGTAGCTCATTAGTTAGCTAGTTTCACTTTTTCAATACTGAGTGAATTTTGTGAGTTAACTCTTATCCTCTGTTTATATCACTACTTGTTTTAGGCGATACGATTGAAAGAAAATAAATTTTCCCTTTTTTAAAGGGAAAAAAAATTTGTATTATAATTTCTTAAAATACGTTGTTTGGCAAAAATAATGAAAATTGAGGATTTGATTACGTAAATTTCTGTAACCTTTTTTTACCAACATATTATAACGGAATTTTTTTTCTTAGAACTAAATCATATTATTGATTAGTACCATTCATCCTTAGTCGCAAACCAATTTATTATTCAAAAAAATTGATAATGACCACTTTTTCCTTTTTTTGGTGATGGAGATTGAAGAACATTACTGATAATTAAGGATTAAAAGGAAGAGATTTTATTTTGTAAAGTACCCTACCCTGGCTTTTAACTTATAAGAAACTAGTTCGGACGTGCCTACGGTACGTGTGGCCGTAAATCATCTAAGAATTTGTTTTTTTAGTGGAATCATTTTGAAATCTTGTTATTCCTTTGCAAATATTATTATTTTCATTTGAATTTATAAGTGGACAAGTTTTTTTGGGTCAAGAAGTAAGAATAAACAAAAATATAAAGTAATTTAGAACTTATATTACTGTTGTCCCTCAAAATAAAATATTATTTTTTTAGGTATACATCATGAAATATAATTTAAAGAATAAAAGTTTTTATTGTAAACTCTGGTTTGATACTTCATATTTCAAATGATGATAATTGACAAGCTCTCTATATTAGAGTGTAACCTAGTAAAAAGCCACAAAAATTATATGAAAAATACATGATCAAGATATACATCAAGTCCCTTATTAATTGAAAAAAAATATATACAAATTGTTTCAAAGTAAATATTTCATTACCAATTTTCATTGTACCTGCAGACCACCAATGTGGCAATATCATTGCTCACATTCTTATTTGTGAGGGGATAATATATACCTTAAAACCCATTAAAGATTATTCAGGAAACAGTTAACAAACAAAAAGTCATATTTAACAAAATGAGAACTAAATGAAGTATACCATATTTTTGCGAAAATTACAAAAAATAAAAATACAATCCTCGCTTCGGTGATGGAAAGAAACTATTCTTACAAAGAATCTGTATAGATATGAGAAAATGTATTGGGAGTACATTTATATAAAAGAATAATATATAGATATCAAATAAGACCCAATCAATTTTCACTCTGTAGGTCGTGCTCTTACTGTCAAATTTCTATCAAATACAAAGGTTGATAAATAAAATTGATAATTGATAAATAAAATTGATAATATACTAATCTTCATATATGGACATCGAATGGAGTCTCAAATAAATCTCTATACATATCGGTATTGAAGTTATAAAATGCTAAAATCAAACCTCCTCCTTTTAGAATTTGTTTGGTTAGCATATCCAAAAAACAAAAATAATAAATGATGATACCAGGCAATAATAAATGACGATATGCATTAAGCATAAAATGAGAATATTTTTTTTGTGTAATAGGTATGTCTAGTATACCTAGAGAAGTAATAATTTATTTCTCAAATTTATCAATTTAGAACACCCAAGTACAAAGATTCAAAGACAAACAAAGAGAAAACAAACAGCTCGTAAGATAACTACAAAACTAATCAGTATGCAATAGATCCGATGAGAAATATCTGACTTTTTTCATGTAGGTATAGTTATTCTGTAAAAAGGTGAAATAAAACCTTAAACAATAGTAGTTGATGAGTGCTTATTTTTTATTTTTAGTAAAAAGAAAAGATATATATATATAAACTTACCAACCTAGTGAATGAAAATTTTCAAATGAAAAATCTAAATTAACAATAACTACAAGTGTACATATATAATATAAATCAAAAGTTTATAAATTAAAAAGAATTAGATTATGGGAATATATTCTAAGAAATGATCCTAAGTTCTAGACCCCAAAGGCATATTAAATAAGACATTAGTAATTAGTATGTTGTGACTCTGCATTTTGCAAAATACTAATATTGAAACTTTATTAATTTGAAAATGGTAATAAACTATTAACACGTAATCAAGAACACCAACCCTCTGAACAAAATTCCCAAGAATAGAAACCAAAAACCTCTACAATGCCCACCAAACATATACTTCTAAAACTAAACTATTAATCGATTTCTTAATTTTTAAGTCTTATTTTGGGCAATGTTTAATTCTTAGAATCAACAGTTTCCTAATAAGTTATACATAATCCGTGAAAGTAAGAGAAAACAATATATGTATAGAATAAAAGAAGGTTTAAAAAGATCAATTGAAAATGTAACAAACTTCCACTAGAATTCACCAAAATACTGATAAAATCGACAATAGTATATTATCTCCATCTAAAAAGGAAGAAACAAATTGAAAATAAGCTCACAAAAAGACTTGTTAATTAGATGGTCTCTTTGAGTAGACTGAAATAATCCCTCAAATGTAAGTATTTTTACATAATATCAATTGACAGAATCATATAAGTTCAAGCTCAATAAAATGAAATACCGAAAACTAAAAATAATTATACAAAATATTTATTTGGGTAATATAAATTTGAGTTGTAACTATTTAATTCAACTAATAAACAAATTATTTTTAAAAAATGAGAGTTTATTAACTCAAGTGCACAACCTCAATAGTAATTAAAAAAATTAAAGAAAAATAATATGCATAGACATTAAAAGAAACAAAAAATATAGTCAATCAGTTTTACTTTCAGCCTTTGATCGTTTTTTATACTTTCTATATTTCAATTAAAATTGAAAATTAGAAAATTGAAAATTAGAAATTGATAATATATGCTAACACATTAAGATAAAAACCTAAAAATAATAGCATAAGAATCTAACAGAAGCAATGAAAGGGAGATAAAAAGTCCTAAACAATGACCTGAATGCTTAAGAAAAGAGAAAGATGAGGAGAGATCTTTTTTCTTTTTTTAGGACCCTTAGATCTCATCTACGGTTAAGATCTTTTATTGGTAGAAAATTGGGGAAAAAGGTGGCAGAAATAGCATTGTTCACAAAATCCCTTTTTCCACGTTTATTATATATTGAATAGATTATGGAATATTTTATAGTGTTTTATCCAAAAAAAAAAAAGTGTTTAGTAACTATCGGTTTTACCAAATACATTTTTGTTTTTGGAAATAAAAAACAAAATAAAAAAAGTATTTTTGTTAATCAAAAAACAAAATAAGAAAAAATATTTTTATTTTTGTGCTTAAAAAAATAAAAAGCAAAACATTACTAAACGACGCCTTAGACCTTAGAGGAAAATAGTGGCATACATTATGGATAACATTTATTATCCCCATCTTGCTATGCAAATGCCCATCATGCGTTATGCCAAATTAATAAGTAATGTATGTATGTATACTAAATAATATTGCAGCTGACATTAACAATGATGGGCTAACTTAAAAAAGGAATCCCATTATACGTTTAATTAAAGATAGCCTTTGGTATGGGGTGTATTAAAAACTCTTTTCTAAGTTATTAATTATGAGGTACATTTTCATATTTAATTATTCGTTGAATCTCTCAAATCAAATGGTAGCATGATTTTTCTTTTTCATAATGAAAATTGTAAATGATTTTACAGAGTTGTTCTCTTTGAATAAATTTTCAGATTTCCGCAATAGAGATTTTTCTTTTCCCTTTTTTTATTGTGTAAAACTATGTGTATTTGGAAATATAAAACTATAAAAGGACCTTTTCCCAATCACACACCATTTATCGTATTTATTATTTTTTGTTACAAAAATCGATGATCGATTGAAGGTTTTCTCATTCGATCAGCTGGATGTTAATAAACATATAAAAAGTTAAAGGGTTATATATAAAAGAAAAAAAAAAACTTGAAGTATAGTCTTTTTACTAATTAAACTGTGTCTTTTGGCTCTTATAAAGTATATTTTCACATTTCAAGTTATTGTAAATTTATACTTCTTTGCATGTATATATATATATTGACAAATAAATTTCTTATTAAACAAGTTATTTGAATTGGAGATATCTTATTTTTGTTAAATAACATAAAAGAATCTATTAAAAATAATTTAAAATAGTTAGAACAAATCTCACAATCTGCAATTTGCAAAAATTTAAATTATGAAGTATAATTTTGCACAAGCCAAAATACAAAATTAAAATTACAAAAAGTCATATTTCAGGATTTTTTTCGAAGTTATCCCTTATTATAATAACAAAATTTCATAAATAATATCATCCCATAGATTTTGATGAAATGTTCAATATTTTCCCTTAGTTTTCATAAATAACAAAATCATCCTTTCGGATTGACAATTGCTACAAATTTCACCCTTTAATCTAATTTGGTCAAAATTGACCAAGTAAAAAAAAAAAAGATTTCCCTCCCTCTAAACTTGTAACCAAATATATATTACTAAAATAATAAATAGCAGTAGATAGAAGATAAAATTGAGTAACTATAAGAATATCTAATGAATTAAAAATCTTATATAAGTTTGTTTCAAAGGGACTTTTTAACTTTTAGCTAATTAATTATATTTAAGTTAAGATACCTTGGTCATTTAAAAATTTATTCTTACTTGATTTTGACCAAATTTGACAGAGAGGTGATTTTGACCAAATTCGAATGGGATATTTCTATTATTTATGAAATTGGAGGAATATATTGAATATTTCATCAAAATCCAAGATAATTTTTTTATCATCCCAAAAGTTAATAAATAAGTACCTTATTTATAGAGAACTTATGTAAAAATATGCATTATTATAATAGACATATTTTGGTCATTATACTTCGCTCAATAAAACTCTGAAACATATGCATACACACATCTAAAATATTACTTCTACCCCTAATAATTAGTATATAATGTATATGTTTTCTATTTAACTTAGTTGAAACTCTTCATTCGTCTATTCCACCCTCTATATCCTCTTAATTTATCCGCTAATTTTTCAAGTTAATACACTATCTAAGAAGTTAAAATTATAATACCAGAAAAGAAGAAAATGATAGAAGCTAAAAAAAGAAGTGGAAAGACAAAAGAAGGAAATCCACAAAATGGATATATAATTTATGTATTCAAATGTTATGAATATTATTTGAAATGGTTTTTAACTAAGTTTTGATATGTTCTGAGTATAATTTATGTATTAAAAGTTTATTTTTGTGAGTATCTGCAAAATTCTAGAAAATTTGATTTTTGATGAAATTTCGAGTATAATTCGATGAAATTTAAGAATTAGATTCTATTTCAACTGTATTTCAATGGTAAACAAAACTTCAGCCCAATTTCGACGAATTTTCGATGGATATTCGACTCATTTTGTTCTCGACTAATTTTCGATAGTATTCGAGGTTATTTTGACCAAGTTTTGACAGCTAGAAAATTGAGCTTTTTTTCTTTATATTTTATGATTTATCTATTGATTTTGTATACCTAATGAATTTAATTTGTATTTAATCTGCAGAGTCACGTTTCAACATCATAATTTTGTATTACACAGAATGGACATTTTCGTCGGAGAAAACATTATGGTCTTATATTGCTAAAGAAAGTAATGCTATAGATGTACAGAAGGATATAACTTATATGTACTGAGAAATTAAGGTTTCAATTTTACTCACTTTTATTTTGAAAATAACAAATATTTGATTTTAGTACTAATGATTTAACTTAAGCATGTAGTAAAATAGTTTTAAAAGTTCTAACTCACGTTAATCAAATATGTAAGCTTGAAGATGAATGCACATTAGACTCATTAGAATCAAGCTTGAAAATGGACAATCAGGATACAAGACCATGCTTAGGTAGGGTATATTTCATATTTAGTCTTGTATTTGATTTAGTACATTACACGTAAATTTTCTTTGTATTGACTCATACTTTTCAAAAGATTTTTCAAATTATCTTAAGCTTAAAATAGTTATTTTATTATGGAATTTGAAAATAAAAAATAATGATTTTGAATGAGCAAAATATTCTTTAAAACATAAATTCTTGATTTTAAATAAGTCACAAATATATTTAAAATCATGATTATCTGAACTAGACTAAAAAGAGATTTTCTATTTTCAAACTAGCACATGTTTTGATATGAACATTTTATAAATTATTATTAAATATCTTTGTGAATCTAAAATAAGTTTGTAGTAGTCAAAATACTATTTTCAAATTGATTTCTAATATTTTTAAAGTATTTAAAATAAGTTTAGGAATCAGTTTTTAAAAATCGCCAGAAGCTATCAAAATCTGAAAAAATGGCTAAATGCTGAAACTATCAAACTAAGCATGGTTTTTGGTCTACCAAAAATTGCAGAAAAAAAATATCCGTTAAAATTCGACCATTGAAAAAGCACCACCAACAACTAATATTTTTAGTCGACCAAAAAGCACACTTTCGGTCTACCGAAAATGGCAGAAAGTGTGTTTAACGGTTATAAATGGGTAGTTTTCACTCAAATATATAAATAAAAGCTATTTTCACACTTGAAATAAACTTTGCACGAACTTAAATTGCTATCCAACTACTTAACTTTCAAATTATATTGGGTCAATCTTAGAGCATTCATTGTGCATTGTTCTCTAATCTCCTAAGTCAAAATGTATTTATTATTTTTGAGAGGAGAGTTTATGGGTGTGTTCACTCTTATATTGAAAAACCATTTGAGTCGAGGTAAAGTTTCCACTGGAATCATAAACAACCCGTGTATAGGTGAGGTTACCATTGAAGTCTAAGCAATCCGATTTAGGTGAGGTTGTCAACGGAGTCTAAACAACCCGAGTGTTAGGTGAGGTTGTCCCTAGAGTCAAAACAATCCAAGGTTATGTGTAATAAAACTGGAGTCAAAACTATTATAAAGGCGTGGGTGAGCCTGAGAAGAATTCACTCTATTTGTAAAAAAGTTAGTCAAGCCCGTAGTCTTGATCCGAATAGTGGGAGCTCAAAGCAAGTTGCGAAGAACCGGGAACATAGGCAAATCGTTGTGTTTATCGAATATCATAAAAACTAAGTTCGTATTTTCTCTATCTATACACTCTTTACTTTATTGTAAGCTATTTAATTGAGTGTTTAATATTTAGTATGCTTAATTTACTTAGTATTATTGTGATATATTTGGTATTATTATTGTTTTAGCTTAAAAGTTTAAAAAGAGTAGTCTATAGTTTTATATAGTTGAAAAGTTTCTTCAAAAGTTTTAAAACCCAATTCAGCCCTCTTGGGTAGTCATTCTTGGGCTAATAATTGGTATCACAGCTTGGTGCTCAATTTTAAAGACTTAATCGTCTTAAGATGGCTAACCCAAATAATTTTCAAAATCTTCCAAACAAGGGGTTTTCAACTATACCACAATTTTTTGATGGTATTGACTACTTTATTTAGAAATTAAAAATGCTTAAATTTCTTAAATTCATGAGTGATAATTTATTGAATATTGTTGTTCAAGGACCATATATTCCTAGAAAAATAATTGATAATAAATTTGTTGAAATAGAGTTTTATGAATATGATGATTTTGACAAAATCATATTTTCTAGGAATATATGTGCTTTTGATTATTTTTTATATAGTACATATGTAAATATTTATAATAGTGTATAATTTGCTACTAATACCTATGAAATGTGGAAAATGCTTGAAAGCTCATACGCCATTACAAGTCAAAATGATGAAAAAGAAAAAAAAAAATCAAAGTCACTTGGGATGATAGCAATGATAGAAATTTTGATGACGAAATTCAAGAGGAAGTAATCAATATATGTTTCATGGCTATAGATGATGAGGCAACATCTTTTAATTCTAATTATTATTCTTTTAATGATTTTAATAATAAAGATGATAAATTATCTCATGATGAGTTCAATGATCTACATCAAAACTATGAAAAAATTATTTTGAAAAATGAAGCTTTTAAAAACAAAATTTCTATTTTATTAAAAGAGCTTAAGGAATTTTCAAAAGAAAAAGAAGTAATTTTGAGTTATGATTTAAGTGACTCTTTGAAAAATCAAATACTTCGTTAAAGGATAAAGTCAACATTATCCAAATTTCAAAAATAGAAAGCAAAATTTTGATTTAATGCTTAGTGGACAAATATATGTTTTTGACAAAGGAGGTATTGGATACAAACCTTTTTGTAAAGCAAAAGTATCACAAAAATTATTTTATCAAAGTAATATCTAATAATTGCTCAAAATATGCATGTACTTATTACAACAAAAATAGACATACAAGCATTTCAAGCTCTATTAAGAAAAATGCATATTTTGGTGTCAAACAAGAATGGGCACCAAAGAATTCAAAGACTAACCTCTAAGGATCCAAAGTTAAGTAGGTACTAAAAATCCAAATTTGAATCTTTGTTATAAGTATAAGCAAAAAAGTGGTTGCACTAAGTACTTGACCGATAACTTTACCAAGCTCTTAATTTTCACAAAGAAATTATGATGGACATTTTATTTTTGGAGATAACATAAAAAGTAAGTTCATTGGCATAAGTAATATTAGTAACAATTCTTTGCTTATTATTGAGAATGTCTTGTTAAAAATATAATATGTTTAATTTTTGTCAATTATGTGATTATATTCTTGAGTTTTTCTTTTTTACTTTTCAATTGTTCAATTTAAAATTTTGAACAAATGAGATTATATCTTTTAATAAAAAAATTATTATTTTTATTATTGTGAAAATGTTTTCAAGTCAAGGTATTTTTTTTTTTAAAATAAATGTTTATTAATTTTGGCATTTAAGACTTAGACATACTAGTATGGTTACATTTTCAAAACTTTAGTAAAGGAATCTTGTTGTGGTTTACCTAGTCTAATTTTTGGAAATGACAAAATTTGTAAAACATATTATTTTGAAAAGGAAATCAATTTTTTATGCTCTTAAGGTATTTGATTATTTTAAAAAAAAAAAAAAAAGAGTTTACATAATTTTCTTTATTGGTTTCAAAATGGCCTTGACCATGTTAAATGTAGATGTTTTACTAAAATAGTTTTTTTAGGTCAAAGTTGTCAATATTACTTGTGATGTTTTAAATCAGGAGTCGATTAAACTTATTTTGAATAAAATACTATTATGAGTTTCGAAATGATCAAAATCCCAATATTAAATATTTTTAGACCCTTTGGATATAAATACTTTATTTTCTTAAACACCAAAGATAACTTTGAAAATTTTGATCTAAAATCCAATATTAGAACTTTTTCTAGTTATTCTGCTACTAGTAATGCATAAAGTGAGTTTTTCAACAAAAGAACTAAGTAGTAGATGTATTATTGCATGTGATATTTGATGAAACTAATAACTCCTTCAAGGAAAAAAGCATAGATAATATTATTGTAGATTTGGTATTAAGCTTGAATGATTGGAGCTTAAAGACAAATCAAAATATAATAATTAAGTCCAACCTTAACACAAAGAAGATGAAGAGTTTTGGAAGGATAGAATCCTTATCAATCAATCAAGGTATGTCTTCTTAAAAATTTAAACTCGAGTACTTAAAGTCTATAAAGACACCGAAACAAAAAAATTTGATATAGTTGATTATGATAAATTCTATTGAGTTGTTTTGTCTGAATATTATTTGTTTTGCTCAAATCTTCAAAAATAATTACATGCTTTCAAAATGATGTTTTCTCATTGTTTTAGTTTCTAGTTTAATCATTTTTCGAACAAAAATTTTCAGATATTACAAAAACAGAGTTTTTGGTAGACCGAAAACTTTTTCGGTCTATCAAAAAAATGTTCTGGAAAGTATTTTTTCACTGCCAAAATTAGCAAACTAAAATGCCATTTTTGGTCTGCCAAAAACTTGTAATAGGCCGTGTATTCAAGGATTTTAGCAGTTTTTAAATTATTTTCTCGCATTTTTTCGATTTTATTTGAATTTTCATTTATGAGCTTAGTTTTGATTGACATATCATTTGCTCATATGTGATTTAAATGAATTACACAATGCATATTGCTTAGACTCTTATATTTATATAAATGCTTGATAGGTTTTATATGACAAACACTATGCATAATTAATTGAATTATTTTATCTATATTGATAATATACTTGAACTCAAAGTAACTTGTTATTTGAATTCAATATTTATATTTTGTAATTGTATCATTTGAATATTTGCGCATCATTTTTCATCCTACAACTTTATGAGAACTAATTTTTGATGAATATCATTTATAAGGTTCTCATTAGTTTTGAAGACATGTTTTATTATGCTTTATCTTTTCTGAACATCTATTTCTTATAGTTGTTTAAATTTGGATAATATGTCATGTTTGGATTAGATACTTGTTATTAGTTGCTTATTTATATTTTTACTTTGCATTTGTTAATTGGTATTAACCTTATCATTTATATTTATGCAACTTTTTTATGATATCAAAATAAGGAGAATAATGTGTTTTGATTTACAATTAGTATCAACTTGGTCTTTATATTTTTGATTAATACAATTGGTATCAATTAGTAATTTTCTTGATTTTTAATTAGTATCAATTTGGTATAGTTTTTCAAAATATAATTGGCATCTATTGACATAGTTTTAATTGCTATCATACTTGGTCATTCTATTTTTTCAAATAAAATTGGTAAATTTTTTCAAAAATAATTAGTATCTATAAATTATTAGCATCTATAACTGATATCTCTCATATATGATTGATCTTTTCTTACTTTGGTTATTTATATTTTCATTATAATTTACTTGTGCTAAATTCATCATTGTCATTTTCTATAAATTGTAATATGTTCTCTATAATTAGATACAAATGAAGAAAAAGAAATTATTTCACTATTGTGTTTTAATGATTTGAATTTCTCTTATGCTTTATATTGATTATACTTGGAGAAATATACTTTCAATAAGTGAAATATTAAGATCTAGATTTGTCATGATCTTGTTAGATACAACTTCTCTATTTTGAATATGCTATATTTATCTTACTTATTATCAATTAAGAAGTTTTACCAATAATAAAAAGAATACCTTTGTTATCACTTTGACATTATATCTTATGTTTGATATTGTAATTCTTATTTTGAAGAATATTTAATCTTAGGTTCGTCCACATCTCTCAATTGTGTAACTTGTCATACTATCTTTTACATGGGAAAAAATTGTTTCGGTATTATTCTTTCATATATTTTTGTTATATATTCAAATGGAGAGAGTAATATCATGAATTAATATGGGGAATATCTTATTTCAAATGGGTAGAATGGTTTGCATAAGATATAGTTTGTTATTTGTTTATATCTTTTTAATAATATCAAAAGTGGGAGAATAATGATGATTTATGAATATGTGGATAAAAAGATTCATTTATAAGTGTGCATATTTTAAGGGGGAGAATTTTGTTTAGCACATATTTTTATATTTTCTCATAATATACTTATGATATTTAATTGAGTTAAAAAAGTGGAGCAAGTTCTTTTTACTCTCTCAAGCATATTTTCAGATGGAACTTTAAATATGGTAAGGACTAAGGTAAACTTGTCAAATTTCATACTTTAATATCCTTATTGCATATTTTTTTTATCTCATAAATCAATGTTTATCATCATAAAAAAAAAAGAGATTGTTAAGAAATTAAGGTTTCAAACTTACTTACTCTTATTTTGAAGATAACAAATATTTGATTTAGTACTAATGATTTAACTTGAGTGTGTAGTAAAATGATTTTAAAAGTTCTAACTCAAGTGGATCAAGGAAACAAGCTTGAAGATGGATGCACATTGGACTTATTAGTTACAAACTTGAAAATGGACAATCAAGATACAAGACCATACTTAGATAGGGTATATTTCATATTTAGTTTTGTATTTGATTTAGTTTATTGCACATAAATTTTCTTTGCATTGGCTCATACTTTTCAAAAGAGTTTTCAAACTATCTTAAGGTTAAAATAGTTATTTTATTATGGAAGTTTAAAAATAAAAAATAATGATTTTGAATTAGTAAAATATTCTTTAAAATATGAATTCTTGAGTTTAAATAAGTCATAAATATATTTAAAATTATGATTATTTGAAATAGGCTAAAAAGAGATTTTCTATTTAGAAACTAGAATATATTTTAGTATGAACACTTTCTAAATTATTGTTAAATATCTTTATGAATCCAAAAAAAGTTTGCAATAGTCAAAATACTATTTTCAAATTGATTTCTAATGTTTTTAAAGTGTTTAAAAAAAGTTTAGAAGTCAGCTTTTAAAAAATGTCAAAAGCTATCAAAATCTGAAAAATTGCCAAATGTTGAAACTGCCAAAATAAATAGAGTTTTCAATATATGGAAAATGGTAGCAAAAAAAATATCCGTTAAAAAAGCATTACTAACGGCTAGTATTTTCGGTTGATCAAAAACACATTTTCGGTCTACTGAAAATGACAGAAAGTGTGTCTAACAGTTATAAACAGCTAGTTTTCACTCAGGCTTATAAATAGAAGCTATTTTAACACTTGAAAAAGACTTTGCACGAACTTAAATTGTTATCCAATTACTTTCAAAGTGTAAAAATATATTTCTACATTGAATTAACTTTCAAATTATATTTAGCCAATCTTAGAGCATTCATTGTGCATTATTCTCTAATCTTCTAAGCCAAAATTATATTTATTAGTTTTGAGAGGAGAATTTGTAAGTGTATTCACTATTATATTGAAAAACTATTTGAGTAGAGGTGAGGTTACCAAAGGAATCATAAACAATCCGTGTAAAGATGAGATTATCACTAAAGTCTAAACAACCCGAGTGTTAGCTGAGGTCGTTACCGGAATCTAAACAACCCGTGAGTTAGTGAGATTGACACCATTACCTAAATAGTCCGTGTAGGTGATATTGTCACCAGAGTTAAAATAATCCAAGATTATGCGTGATAAAGCTAGAGTCAAGACTATTATAAAAGCGTGGGTGAACCTAAGAAGAATTCACTCCATTTGTAAAAAGATTAGTTAAACTCACAATCTTGATCTGAATAGTGGAGCTCAAAGCAAGTTGCCAAGAGCTGGGAATGTAGGCAAATCGCTATGTTTGTTGAATTTCGTAAAAACTGAGTTTGCATTTTCTCTATCCCTACTCTCTTTACTTTATTGCAAGCTATTTAATTAAGTGTTTGATATTTAGTATGCTTAATTTACTTGGTATTATTGTGATATATTTGGTATTATTATTGTTTTTGTATAAAAGTTTCAAAAGAATGATCTATGGTTTTATATAGTTGAAAAGTTTCTTAAAAAGTTTTAAAACCCAATTCGCCCCCCTTAGTAGTCATTCTTGGGATAATAATATGATCCTTGTAGATAAGTTGTATAAGGTAATTAGAGTTGATAAAAGTCATTTTGATTTAATACTTAAGGTTATTTATAAATGTAGTGGTGGAGATGGAACTTCAATACAAGAGACTTCAAGTAGTTGAGTGTGTAGGATAAGAATAGTAGATAATGCATCGAAATGGAGTGCTCCTATATCTTCCGAGGGAGAATTGCTACAAGGAACCCATAACAACTTGTTATATGGATCTTCTAATTCACAAAAATCATGATATGTCAACTATTTGAGAATAAAGAAAACTTGAAGCAGAAGTTACACTTGCATGCAATGAAGTCTAATTTTGAGTTAAAGGGGAAAAAGTCAGGCAATGATTATTAGTTTATAACATGTATAGATAACAATTGTACTTGACAGCTACGAGCTAGAAAGGTAGAGCAATCTAACATATTTGAGGTGCGAAGATATATGTGTAAACACACATATTCGTTAGCAATAAGGCATAAGGATAACCGACAAGTGGCACCATACGTTGTTGGACATTGCATTAAAAGAACATATACAAATCTGGCTAACCTTAATTATGCCTCTCAATCAATAATCGACGATTTCTCTAAGACTATAGAATTAACATGACATATGAAAGGGCAAAGAGATGTAAGGAAAAAGTAGTTGTATATGTTAGGGCAATATATATAAGTTGACACACTTGTTTGGTTAAGTACATGATTCAATGATGGGTCATATGAATTTGCCTGGGGCACTACACTAAGCTAAGATAGATGAGGAATGTCGAACACTCCATTGCTACTAGTCTGAATGACCTTGGCATAGGATTTCCACGAGAAGGAAACAGATAGAAGCCACGAATGTCAAGAGGCATCGTTGTTAGAAGTATGGACATTCCAAGAGATCTATTTATCCCAGAGGGGTAGCTTGGACACATTTGATGAAGAGTTTGCTTATAGATGTGTTCCAAGGACATGAGCGACACTAAAACACCCTAGGAGGGTGCATGCTTGAAGAGGTATCACAAGGACCATTAGGGTGCTAAGAATCGTTGGTTGTTCAGTTTGAAATCATTGAATACTCAGGAACTGAGACAGAGATATAGGACATTTCAAGTATTTCTTCATGTTACTAGGTGCATCTATTCGTGGATTTAGAGCAGTATGTTGTCCTATATTGTATATGGATAGATCTTTCTAGAAAACAAACTATGGAGGGAACATATTAGCTTTTATTATACAAGATGCAATATGCAATTGTATCTTGTTGCATTTGGAGAAGTCAACTCAGAGAATAATGAACCCTAGAGATATTTTTACGTGAAACTAAAGGAAACAATTAGAGATGTTGAGAACTTGGGTCCTCATATCAGACTGACACCTCATTTTGCTAATATACTGTTGACTATATTCCCTGAAGCACACCATTGAGCTTATATACATTATGTTGATATGAATATCTAAGCAAAATTCAAGATTGATTATTACCACAGTGAATACTTTTTGGTGGTAAAATCCTATCAGATGAATAACTTTCTTCACCATTTTGAGAATACCAAGGTTAAGGATCAAGCTATTGCTAATTATTTAAAAGAAATAGGCACTGAGAAATAGAGCCACGCAAACTTCTCTAGCCTTTGTTATAACATCATAACAAGTAATAACAATGAGAGCATTAACAACACTAGTAGAAATGCACAGAAGTATCTAATCACGATGTTGGCGGAGTTTCTAAGATATACACTACAAACTTGGTTCTTCAAAAGGCGAATATTGGCAATAGAATCCAATAATTGTTAGTCAAAAATATTTGTCATAACTCAAAACCCGGACTAGTGGCAAAATGAGAATTTTGCAAAGATGAAAAATTCCTTAATTTATTTGAAAAGCGTCTAAAAAGATTTAGTTTTATAAAACGGTCCATTTTAGATAGAATATTTGGAATTTCATCCTGCAAACCTCTCCCATAGTTCGTATACACCATTAAACATGGATTAAATAAATACAAAAAAACGTAAATCAAATATAAGTCCAAGCATTATCATCATCCACGTCAAGAACAGACACCAGAATGGCACAAATGAGTTCACAGACAAAAATAGAATGTAGTAATCTTGGTTCAATGCTAAAATAAAATCCAAGCAGTCCAAACATAATAACAACACACTCCAAGCATTACCAAGATAATGAACTATAGTTAAGATTACCCTTTACTCCTCTTGATTACCAAAGTCGCACTAGACACTACTTGAGGAAGGGAGTGAGCATAAAATGCCCAGTAGGAAAAATAATTACCTCGACCAAAATTTTTTTTTTTTGATGATAATGGAATGTTCCTGCATGGTTAACTTAAATCTAAAACACATATATATATATATATATATTTCAAACTAAAAATCCACGTATATAAATATATATATATATATATAAAGCAGTATGATTAAAACCATCAATCCATATGCACATGACACAAATCAACTCATACTAATGAGTTCACACCCTCTCATCTGTGGAAACCCAGGATGATGGTACTAGGAGTACTTAACAGCCTGCCTGACACCAAAGCCCATATCGGGAAGGGACACTCATGTGTCACCTACTAAACCTGAAGGGGATACCAAATTGCCTACACCTGCCAAATGGAGAGGAAATCAGAAGTAACAAAACTCCGCGTGAGTTTACAGACTCTACATCAATGGTGGGGGATGCAGCGCCACACTTAAACCCTATTATACTAACACGGTGCTCATGTATGATCCTATGACACATGCAATATAGAACTGAAGTGTGAAAATAATCGTGCTTTGATTTTTCAATAAAATAAGCATATTAGTTTTTTATAGAAAAACGGACAACATAACGACCCTATTTTTGCTATACCCAAAATAACTTGCACTTAGAAAATCCCCAGAGCAATACAGTATATATGTATATCATACCATCACAGTTCATCACATATATCCAAGAAATTCAAAAACCACATTTGTTCTCATATATTGCAGAAAATAAGTTTTATTCGAAAATATTATAAAACGAAGGTAACCAAATCCCTACCGCACAAGAATAATGATACCAAGTAATTGAATCCTCAAGGTGTCATTGACGATCATCCGGAGGGTCGGGACCTAATTCCAAGCCCTCGATCATCCTCTTGTGAAAAACCAACTTCTTAACAGAGCTTCAAATCCATAAACAAACCTCTTTATTGAATTCCTAACACCGAAAATAGCTAGGTTAGACATATAATTTGTCCAATTCGAGTTCGAAACCACACTAGACCGTGGCACGTAAATCGAGACAAATCTTAGTCGTCTGATTTTGATTTCTGTGCCAATCACCAAATATAGGCAATATATATATATATATATATGAAACTTCCCCATTTTCTGAATATAATCCAAAAATGACAACAATATCACGATCCAACGGCCAGATTAAAAAGTCAAACTTAAACTCAAAACATCCAAAAATGGCAACTTTTGATTCGGGCAGTATGAGGTTAAGATATATATACCTTGAGCTTTCGTTTGATGAGACGAATCTAATGAGCCTAAGAAGGTGTGTTGAAATGGCCCGAAAGGATGCCGCTGACGAAAAACTTCAAATGGTCATTAGTGGCGTTTTTCGGTGAGCAGGCATCAGCAGTTGCGCTGGACCAGCGGTGGAGCACTCTGGTGGTACGGCGAACTCATGTCGGGCAATGGGCAAGCCATATGAAGTCTAGGGGGCGGCAGCAGCTACCTCAGTTCCTCGGCCGAGAGTGAGCAGAGAGAGCGAGGGAGAGCGTCGGGGGAGGGGGGAGAGAAGAGAGAGAGATAGAGAGATAGAGAGAGAGAGAGTGGAAGAGAGTGCCCACGCTGAGGAATAACTGGGACTGTGAAATTTTTTTAAAAATTGCACTATAGTCCATATTCTCCAAAACTCTTTCAAACTAGTTCCCAAAAAATTATAATTTAGTCCTTCTACTCAAAATTTTTGCAAATTAATTCCCTCATTATTATATCCAGAAAATTGATAAAATATCCAAATTACTCTCGAAAATTCTAGGTTTTTACATTCTCCTCTCCTTATAAGAATTTCGTCCCGAAATTCAAAATACAGGTCAAGACTTACATCATAACACAACTTCTAACTGAAAGTTGAACAAATGAGGGTCCTTCTCGTATATCTCAGTCTCGATTTCCCAAGTAGCCTCGTCTTCTTTGTCATATTCCCAAAGCACCTTGATAAGTGGAATCTCTCTGTTGCGAAACACCTTCAAATCTCTAGCCAACAAATGAACAGGATGCTCTTCATAGGACTCATCTTCTTGGATCGACACGTACCGAACAACATGAGATGGGTCCAGTGTGTACTTCCTCAATATTGGCATATGAAATACGTTATGCATGTGATCCAACTCTTTCAGTGATCTCAAAGGGACCAACATACCTTGGAGCAAGCTTACCCTTAACCCCAAATCTTGTTACACCACTCTTTGGAGTCACTTTCAAGAATACGGAATCACGAGTATCAAACTCCATCTCACACCTCTTTGGGTTAACATAACTCTTCTAGCGACTCTGAATCTCCTTAAGCCTCTCCCAGATATCCTTGATCTTTTCAGTAGTCTTCTCAATCAGTTCAGTTTAAGAGTAACACGCTCTTCAGGTTTTGCCTAACATAAAGGTGATCTACACGGTCTCCCATATAATATTTCATATGGAGCCATATACACACTAGTCTGGTAACTGTTATTATAAGCAAATTCCACCAAAGGAAGATGATTATCCCAGTTCCTACCAAAGTCTAGTATGCAATAACGTAGCATGTCCTCAAGAATCTGAATGGTCCTTTCAGACTGACCATCTGTCTCCAGATGGTGAGCCGTACTGATATCCAACTATGTACCCAACGCTTTCTGCAAGGCTCTCCAAAACTTTGAAATAAACATTGGATCTCTGTCAGAGACTATGCTGGAAGGCACACCATGCAAGAATATGATGTTCTTCATATACAGTCTACTGAGCTTAGTAAGTAAGTAGTCCATCCAGATCAGTATAAAGTGAGCACTCTTTGTCAACCGATCGACTACCACCCAAACTGCGTCATTCTTCCTCAAGGTCTTCGGCAAACTGGTCACAAAGTCCATCGTGATCTTATCCTACTTTCATTCTGGAATTGGCAATAGCTGAAGTAACCCAGCTAGTCTCTGGTATTTAGCCTTGACTTACTGTCAAATCAAACACTTAGCCATAAAGGTAGCTACATCCTTCTTCATCCCTTTCTACCAATATTGCCTCTTCAAGTCTCGGTACATCTTATCAATACCTGGATGTACGGCAAACCTTGATTTGTGAACCTCAGTTAGAATGGTTTCTTGAAGTTTAGGATTATTAGCTACAGCTAACTTCCCACTGAAAAGTAAAAACCCTTCTCTATTGGTGTTCTAACTATCTAACTATTTACTATTCTGAAGTCTGTTCCAGATTGTCCTCAACTCCCTGTCTTACCACTAATCTGTTGGACAGTCTGGAGAATTGATGGTGAAATCTCAATATTGCTTGGGCAAGTAACCCCTTCATTCTTGAAATACTGCAAGTTGTAGTCACTAATCGCAATTGAGTTTATCCAATCTTCAAACACCAGTACAGCTAGTGCACTACAAGGCTACCTACTCAGTGCATCAGCTACAACGTTAGCCTTACCAGGATGATACTGTAGGTCGAAGTCATAATCCTCCATATACTCAATCCATCTTCACTGTCTTAAGTTTAGATCATTCTGAGTAAAGAGATATTTCAAACTCTTATGATCGCAGAATATGTCAAACTTCACACTATACAAGTAACATCGCCAAATCTTCAATGCAAAGATCACTACTGCAAGCTCTAGATCATGAGTGGGATAGTTCTTCTCATGTGACTTCAACTCAGAGAAGCATAAGCCACAACCCAACCGTTCTACATCAAGACACATCCCAAGCCCGTCTTTGAAGCATCGGTATACACCACATAAGGTTCGCTACTATCAGGAACAGTAAGAACCAGTGCGCTGGTCAAACTTTGCTTTAACCTGACAAAAGCTTCTTCACTTTCGTGATCCCAAACAAACTTGACATCAACTTTGTCAAAGGTAAGGCGATCCTCAAGAAATTTTGCACAAAACGGCGGTAATAGCCTACCAAACTAGGGAAACTCTGTACTTCTACCATATTTCTCAGTTTCTCCCACTCCAGAATAGCTTCTATCTTAATGGGATCGACTGAAATACCTCCATGAGAAATCACATGCCCTAAGAACTTCACTTCCGACATCCAAAAGTCACACTTTGATTTCTTAGCATACAACCGATTATCTTTCAACATCTTAAGTACTATCCCCAGATGTTCGGCATATTCTTCTCGAGTCTTGGAATGCACTAGGATGTCGTCGATAAATACAACTACAAAAAGGTCCAAAAATAGCCTGAAGACCCGATTCATGAGGTCCATAAATATTGCGGGAGCATTCATTAAACCAAATAGTATCACCAGAAACTCAAAATGACTATATTGAGTTTTGAATACTGTTTTAGGTATATCATCCTCCGTTATCTTCAACTGATGATAACCAGACCTCAAATCGATCTTGAAGAAGAACCTTGAACCACTGAGTTGATCAAATAACTCGTCTATCCTTGGCAAAGGATACCTGTCTTTACTGTCAACTAATTCAACTTCTTGTAGTCCACACAGAGTCTCAACGAACCATCAGTTTTCTTTGTAAATAAGACAAGAGCACCCTGAGGAGAAGTGCTACTGCGAATAAAGCCCTTGGAAAGCAGATCATCCAACTGTTCTCTCAACTCTTCCATCGCAGTAGGAGCCATGTAATAGGCTAGAATAGAAACTAGCTGAGCTCCAAGAACTAGTTCAATATAGAACTCGATCTCCCTTTCTAGTGGCAACCCCGGTAAGTCTACAAGGAACACCTCTGAATACTCACTAACTACCGGAAACCATAGGTCTTGATCATCTATCCTCATCGCACCATCAATGGCAAAACAAGTTCCTGTAACACTTAAGTTTCTTCATTCTAACCATGCACACATTCAAAACAAGACTAGGCTTTAACAGACTCATTCTAGCCTGAAAGATAATAGGTTGCCCATCATCAGAAAAAATAGTCACCCGCTTTTTATAACGGTCTACAATGGCTCGATACTTTGATAACCAATCCATACTGAGTATTATGTTATACTGTCCCATCAGTGACACAATTAAATCAGCGAGAAGCTTCCTATCACCAACCATAACTCGATAAGTCTTACACACACTAGACACATCGACTATTCTTCTTATAGGTGTACCCAACGTCAATACATAATCCAAATCATAAAATTCCAACCTCAATAGTTGAGTAAACAATAATGATATGAATGAATGAGATGTATTAGTATTAAATAAAACATGTGCTCAAGAGTGTGAACGAAGGACTATACCGTCAATAACACCTCGACCGGTGCGATCCTGAGTATCGTTTGCCCCAGTAAAAATATAGGCTTGGCCAGTCACTTTTCCTTTTCCCTTGTTGCTTCTTCCTTAGCCTAGACGGCTACTGATAGATCCTAGACCACTATTTCTATATCCACGCCCACCTTGACTTTCTAAGGCCTGAGGAGCTGGAAAACTCTGAGGGTGGTACTGATGCTGATAAGTCTAAGGGAAAGTAAAAGTTTGCAAAACACCTTGTGACTATTATGGCCTTGCTTGAGTGTTCTGATAAGAAACAGAACCTGCTCGCTCCTCTACGGTCCTCCCTAAGAAAGAAGAGAATTCTGTAGATGGTTGAGACACTCCTTCTTTTGATGACTCTGCTGGTCACAAATGACTGCCTCTGCTACCCCCTGAAAAACCACTGTTGTTCGAGCTCCTACTATTCAGAGTGCCTTGAGCTGACCATTACTCCTGGTTCCTTCTGGTGATTTTCCTGTCGTTACCTCTCCGCTGGTTCCCCCTGGAATCCA
Source organism: Parasponia andersonii (assembly GCA_002914805.1). Taxonomy (NCBI): domain Eukaryota; kingdom Viridiplantae; phylum Streptophyta; class Magnoliopsida; order Rosales; family Cannabaceae; genus Trema; species Trema andersonii. The sequence continues at coordinate 96,563 of JXTB01000696.1, forward strand.
ATCCCTCTTCGATGGCCTCTGTCCGCTGGGCAGCCTTTACAATCTCAGGAAGAGTACGGAAAGTCTGAGTATCAAATCTACTGAAAATATTCCGATTCAGGCGACTTTTGAACTTAGCAACTCGGTACTTCTCACTCGTACCCAGTCTAAGAGCAACACTTTCTAACTTATTGAACTCTATCAGGTACTCATTCATCGTTCTATTACCTTGAATCAAAGTCTCGAACCAGTTCACCACTTCATCTTATTGATCCTCTTTGGTATACTAGAGCTTGAAAATCCGTTCAAAGTCTTCCAAAGTCAGGCCCATTACATCTTGCATTCATTCCATAGTCTTCCATCAACGAATGGCACTCCCCGCCAAACGGGTAACAGCAAACACAGCCCAAAACTCAATCGGAGTACTAAAGGCCCGAAAGTACTTCTCCATCTTACGCAACCAAGCAATTGCCGTAAAAGCTTCCGGTCTACCATCAAACTATCCTGGTTAGAGATGCATAAACCATTGAAGATGATTAGACTAATCCAACTAACGTTCCCTCGGAGATGGAGGCTAATAGACTTAATTGCTCATCTGGGCGAATGCTTGCTGCATTGCCTTAATCAGATGAGTGAAATCCGGACGAGAAGGCTCAACACCTGGCTGGTGCCTTGGAACTCTTCTTGGAAGAAAGTCCGAAACAATATGTCAAACTATTAATGCGATAATAGTAAATGTTTGTCATAAAATCAACTTCAATCTAGTTTAACAGTGATATGTCAAAGCTATTAAACTCAAAGCTCTAATACCACAATTTCTATCATAACCTAAAACCTGGGCTAGAAATTTCGTAAAGATGAGAAACTCCTTGATTTATTTGAAAAACGTCTAAAATTTTTTAGTTTTATAAAATGGTCCATTTTAGATAGAATATTTGAAATTTCATCATGTGAACCTCTCCCACAGTTCGTATACACCATTAAACATAGATCGAATAAATATTAAAAAAAAAACATAAATCAAATATAAGTCCAAGCATTATCATCATCCATGTCAAGAACAGACACCAGAATGACATACATCAGTTAAGAGATAAAAATATAATGTAGTAATCTTAGTTCAATAATAAAACAAAATCTAAGCAGTCCAAACACTATAACAACACACTCCAAGCATTACCAAGATAACGAACTACAGTCAAAATGACCCCTTACTCCTCTTGATCTCCAAAGTCGCACTAGACACCACCTGAGCAAGGGAGGAATGGAGTGAACATAAAATGTCCAGTAGAAAAAACAAGTACCTCGATTGAAAATATTTTTTTTTATGATGTTGAAAAGTTTCTGTATGGTTAGTTCAAATCCAAAACACACACACATATATATATATATATTTCAAACTAGATTTCCACGTATATATATATATGTATATATATATAAAGTAATATGATCAAAACCAACAATCCATATGCACATGACACAAGTTATTCTATACTCATGAGCTCACTTCCTCTCATCTGTGGAAACTCAGGATGATGGCATTAGGTGTATCTAACAGCCTGCCTGACACCTAAGCCCATACTTGGAAGGGACACCCATGTGTCGCCTACTAAACCTGAAGGAGCAACCGAATTGCCTACACCTGCTAAATGGAGAGGTAATCAGAATAAAAAAACCCCGCGCGAGTTTATAGACTCTACATAATGGTGAGGCATGCAACGCTACACTGTAAACTCTATTATGCTAACACGGTGCTCATATATGATTCTATGACACATGCAACACAGAACTGAAGTGTGAAAATAAGCATATTAGGTTTTTATAGAAAAACAAGCAGCATAACGACCCTATTTTTGCTATACCCAAAAAAAATTTGCACTTAGAAAATCCCCAGAGCAATACAATATATATGTATACCATACCATCACAGTCCATCACATATATTCAAGAAATTCAAAAACCACATTTGTTCTCATATGTTGCAGAAAATAAGTTTTATTCGAAAATATTATAAAACGAAGGTAACTGAATCCCTACCGTATAAGAATAGCGATACTAAGCAATTGAATCCTCAAGATATCGTTGATGATCATCCAGAGGGTCGGGAACCAATTCTAAGTCATCGATCGTCCTCTTGCAAAAAACTAACTTATCAATGGAGTTTCAAATCTACAAACGGACCTCTTTATTGAATTCTTAGTACCCAAAATAACTAAGTTAGACATATAACTTGTCCAATTCAGGTTCGGACCCACACTAGATCGATGACACATAAATCAAGGTAAATCTTAGTCGCCCGATTTCGATTTTCATATCAGTCACCAAAAATAGGCAATATATATATGTCAAATTTCCTCATTTCTTGAGTACAATCCAAAAATGATAACAAAATCACAGTCGAACGACCAGATTAAAAAGTCAAACTTAAACTCAAAATATCCAAAAATGGCAATTTTCGACCGGATTAAATGGGACTGTGCAAGTTTTTTAAAAAATTACACTATAGTCCCTATTCCCCAAAACTCTTTCAAACTAGTCCCCCAAAAATTGAAATTTAGTCCTTATACTCAAAACTTTTGCAAACTAATCCCTTCATTATTATATCCGAGGTTTTTACAATATTAAAGTGAAATTGGAGGACCGTATTGAGGCTACAAAGACTTTGATTGTCCAGTCTCTTAGCCATTATGAGTTTTATGTCGTGAACGGTGATAAAGATAGCCAAGTTAACTTACAGAAAAATACTTGTAGTTGTAGAGAGTTTGATTTGACCGGTCTTCCATATACGTATGCATTGGTAGCTGCTCTGAGTCTACACATCAATCCATGCACTTTGTGTTCCTGATATTGTACAGTTGACGCATGGTTGCACTTATATGCAAAGACTATATATCTAGTGGAAAATAAAGAAGAATGAAATATGTTAGATAATATTCCCAAACGTATGGTGGAACCATCTCCTTAAAAACCAAAGGCTAGTCGGCCGAAAACAAAACGTAGAAAGTCATAAGCAGAGGAGAAAAATGCAATACCATCATAGCTGTTGGGGAGAAAAAGGCCACAATAGGGCAATTTATAGGTATATGATACTTATATCTTCAACATAAGCATCATCACATGCAACAATAAGAAATGAGGCATCTTTAGTATTTTGTAATGATAAATTTATCATTTTTATTTTATGATTTTAACTTTGGCATTGTAATGAATAGTTTTAATATTTTTAATTTCATGTATTTTATAATTTAATATTTCAGTTAGAATAATTTTGGTCATAATATTTACTTTATTAAAATGAAATAATATTATAAAAAATTTGTAATAGTCGAAATTTCATCGAATCAGAGTAAAACAAAAATAGCCGAAATAGTCGAAAAGCATCAAATACTCAACAAAGATCGAGTAAAAATCCAGAATCCACATTTTTGAACCATCGAAATCATTATAATCGAAATTTGACAATCTAAAACAATCAAAATAGATCAAAAGTAATCAAGAAATGTCGAAATTTCAATAAAAGGATATGTCTTGACAAGATTCTTAAATAATTGTCAAATACAATTGAAAACGAGTCAAGATATAATCGAATATAAATCGAATTTGCATCTAACAATTTCGAGAATTCATCTATTGTATACATATTGACTAGATTTGTTTCTTCTATCGAAATACTATTGAATTGGCATTAAAATTCGTCGAAAAATGTCAAAATTGAGACAAATGGAATCAATATTCGAGTAAGGTCAAATCTGAAATTAATCTCATTCTTTTTCCAATCAAATTGTAACCTATTTTTTAACAAAAATAGTAATTCTTATACATTTTTAACATTAGTATACATAATATTTACAGCTCTAAATTATGGTAGAATAAATCAGCTAATAATTTCTCTATTAAAGATTGAATGAAATTATCAATAATAGAATTTAGTGGAATATCGGCCAAGATGCATTCCAAATGCTTCATGACAAAAATGCCGCAATCTCTATTACAAAGGTAAATTAGTCTAATTAGTGTGAAACAAAGAAATTAAATATTTGCGTCTTAAAATGGAGGACCGTGTTCAAATATCTCTTCTTTGTTTATGGCACATTTTCGGGAGGCAACCTTCTCAAATCAAACTCACGAGGTTTGGTCAGAGTGGCCAAATTAAGATCATTTCGATTAGCGATTTCATTGATAGCCAGCAAAAAACATGGAAGCATCTTCACTATTGAATTCATAGCTTCCTCAATTGAATTAGTGTCATACAATGTCTGATCGAAGTCATATACAATGATCACAAGTGAAGGAAGTTCTACCTCTATAAGGACCTAATAGTTTGAACCGATGCTGAAGGGACAATAAACTTGATCAACCTCTACCAAAGCATATTGAAAGTTGTTTAGATCTCCTTTGGCATAGTCGGTAAGCTGGTTATCCCACATAAATTTTGATTTATTCGTGCTTTTTTTGAAAGCGTTCCGCTGGCCACTCATATATGTGATGAAGACCGTGTTGGCAATATTCTTTCTAAACCATCTTTGAAAAAAACCAAAGTTATTCTCTTATCAACCAAAAAGTCACATCAATATACTGCAAAATGAACGAAATAAAATAAATAGTAAATGAATACAAAAAAATGACACCAAAATGTAAATTTATATAATAGATCATATTACCTCATCTGCAAGTCGCTTTCAATGGGTCTGAAGATCCAAGAAGAATGCAATAGTAGCTGTACCAATAGGAAGCTAGATTGGTTTCAAATTGTCAAGGGATCCAGTAAGCCATTTCCTGAATGTTTCTGTTATTTCGTGTCAATTTTCTGAAAAGGATCTAGTTTGTATGGATTGTTGACTTTGAACTTCTTATTGGAGGGATCAATGTAATCAATGAGTCTATTGGTCTTATGGGCTACCCATTTTTTCTTGCAAAACTGAACTCCAGTAACCTCACTTAGTTGTACCTCATTCATGCCAAGAGTTTTCTATTGTTCAGGGGTTTTTTGTTTACTGGGAGTCCACACCACTACATCATCACTAGATTTATACCCTCAAGGAAGCATATCTGACTCATTGGCCTCTGAATGATAACTACATGGCTGCCACTGTGCTATTATTTCAGCCATCATCTTCAACAGCCTATCCAGTTTATCATTCACTGCTACTTGGTTTGCCTTTAGCTTAACTTGGTTTGCCTTCAATTTAACAATGTTAGGCTTTAGCTCAATATCAAAAGTATGTGAACGTGGCAAATTGTTTGTTGGCTACTCATTTGGTTCATCTATGGGAACGTCAAATATGCCAACCTCCTCTGTAGTTTGCTTTGCTTCGGCTGCCTCCTTGTTTTCCCTCTGTCTCAACTCTAGTACTACTGAGCTATAGTGTGGATCGTGATATATCTTGACTTACAATTCTTTCTTAACCTCTCATGGATTCAATATCGCCTTCATCACAAGTTGCAAAATAGTTCAAAAATAACATCAAATAACTAAGACAAATAAAAAAATATTTATAAATTATAGAAATTATATTGTACTTACTTTCTTAATCTTTAATACATCTTCACAATCCTTTTGTAATGGCATTTTGTTACTTCTCCACGATACTATCTTTGGGAATTTTATGCCAAGGTTATAAAGCACCGATCAGCTTGGGGATAGCCTCATAAGTCCAATTTTACAGAGCAATGCTAAACCCATATACAGTATATTGAGCTTCCTTGGCATTCTTATTCATTTTAATCTTATTAAGTAATTTTCTCTTTAGTGGTTCATGTCTTTATTCAAACTAATAAAGGTCCTCTCATAAGATTGTCTTTCCTATATATAATTGAAGAAATTCCCCTCATTCTCCACAAAAGACAACATATCCATTTGAATCTTGGTACTTGACTCCTGTGCCATCAAGAGCCCATAAACCAAGTAGCACTAACTCAACTTCCACACATCCTCCTTTTTCTCACAATTTAAAAATGTAGCTTCTAATTCATCGAATCTTATAGTGGCTTCATTATTCAGATATATCTCTCTGAGTCTTGTGCTACTGGACATAGATTTGAGCTTCACAACATACGGATCTTTCCCAAAATATAAATTTGTTATCAAGGCAAACTCACCAAGCCCAAATCTCAAATTATTATTCGCAATAAAAAAATTGCAACTCAATGAGATTTGTGGATTTCACTATTCTCAACAATAGGTGGTGTAGAAGTACTATGTACACTTGCATTGGAGGAGTGACAAAAAATTGCTTAAATAGATATTTGTTTGCCCATTCTATTAAATCATATTTATCAAATTTTTGCTTGATCTTTGACATAACTTTTATTTTTTTTACAGTGACCCTTCCAGGAAAGTGATGCTCAATAGGTAGAAGGAGCACATATATAAATATTATCAAATATTATTGAAAAATTGTTGAAATTGAATCAAACAAAATCAGAAAATCGTTGAAATTTCGCATACATGATTTTCTGATGCCATTTCGATGGTCATCAAGTAAAATTGCAGAAATCCTTAAAAATATTGAAATCATCGAAAATGACCATCGAAATGCATCAAAAAACAAAGCACGACAAACTACAATAAAAAACACTTCGAAAAATAATACAAATATTTACTTCCCTTTTCCTAATCTAACTATCCATCGAACTACAATTCGAAAATTTACTTCCCTTTCCTAATCTAGCCAGCAATCAAAAAGCAATCGAAAAAACATTGAATATAAATCAAACACTGTAACTCAAAGAATCAAAATGACAACAAAATCGAAGATTTTAATAAGAGAAAATTTTATTACTTAAATTAAGCATCGAAATTTCATCGGAATATCCACGAAATTAAATCAAAATATTATCAAATGTTAGGATTTTTTAGATTTTTTTATTACTTAAAATAAGCATTAGAAACTCAACGAAATACTAGCAAAGAAAATCGAATAATCATCGAAAGGGCCTCGAAATCAAAATCTCAAAATTTTATGATTTCTCATCTTTAATCATTTGATAACTAAACAAATAACCTCAAACATAAATTAAACTTAATCTAAATTGGAAATAAATGATTAATTAACTAAATTATTTGAAATTCCTAATTTTTCTATAAAAATAAAACCCTAAAATCCCTAATTTCTTACCTTTTTTGTGGACTCATTTTTCTGTCTTTTAAACGGCAATAGTAATGACGACGATGACAGAGCAAATCGTTTAGGTTTTTTGGGGTGCTTCGACTTAATTACCTCATGGGGTTTACGACTTTTGGGCTTCTGCTTCAATTTTTCGAGCGAGAGATGAGAATGACGAAGATTTTAAGAGAACTTCACCATGATTTTAACAGGGACTGACAAATTTAAGAGGAGAAACGGATTGAGATTGAGACGACTTAAAAGGGAGAAACAAAGACTCGACAAATATAAGAGAAGAAAGTGAAGAAATTAAATTTCGATCATAGTTTTCCTTAGGTCTTTTTACGGGTAGTTTGTCCATTTGCATATTTTTAAGAGTACTGTTAAAATGAGGATATAGGCCAAAATAGACATATCTTCGTGCATATATGGCTAAACCCCCACCTCTACCACCAACATAGTTCCAGTGACCATCTTCTACTCTCATCTAATCAGCTATTAGAATTTTTTTAACCCTTCAAATAAACACATTGAATGGAGATATTATAATCATAATCAAATCAAAAATCCCTTCACGAAACACAAGATAATTTTGTGACACCTCTTAAAATTTGCGTTTAATTTAAACAATAGTTGTAAAGGTTAATTTTCCAGAGCAAAAGGATTTTCATTAAAAAATTGACAAACTTCATGGAACTTTTATGATTATTTCCCTGTATAATGTGTGTGTATATATATATATTGAGGGAATTCTCTATATTCATTTGTACCTGTAAAGCAATTCAATAAACTAAAACATCCTTTATCAAATCAAAAAGTAAAGTGACCTTCGTATCCAATCCTACCATCAGTTTGCTTTTTTTTTTTTATTAATTTTAACAAAGTGTACGACTTTCTTCGATTATCTTTTACAATTAAACGAAGCAAAAAAAATCTGACTAAGTATGATTTATATAAAGGTTAATAACATAAAAATACCCCCAAATTTGTATATTCTACAAAAACTAACTTGATGTTTGATTTTTGTAAATTTATACTCTAATATTTCAAAAATCTGCAAATATATACCCTCTGTTGACTTTTTAAAATAAATTAAACAATAAAAGATTGAAATGCCCCTTATAAACTGATTAAAAAAAATCAAAAATAAATTGATTAAAATATTGATTAATGTATTTTATATTATTCTTTTTAGTTTTCATTGAAAAAAATAAAAAGCAACCGATCATATGAACATGTTGGGGTTTTAGGATGCATCCATCAGACCTTTTGCTTAACGCTTTTGTCTTGAACAAAATTGTAGAGTTCAATGGGCCGGGGATCCAAGATCCTTTGGTTATTGATTTTGTGCAGTCATTTAATTGGAGAAGACTGGTAGTTCTTCCTTCAAATCTATAGGTGTTCAAACTATGAATATACTTAGTCTTTATATTTACTAATTTACAAGCTTTTACACTATCCACACTATTAAGAATGCAAGTCACTCATTTGCAGATAGGGTTGGGGGTTTTGAAGCTAGATTTGGGGTTGAATCTGCTGGATCTGAGATGGGAATAGGTGTTGGTGGTGGTGGTGGTGGTGGTTGAGAGCGAGAGGAAGGAGAAGAGGATGAAGACTGAGACAAGGACAATATAAACTCAAAATTTGGTCAAACCGATGTAAACAAATTTTACGATTCCAATTTCGATCTTCACCTACTCTGCCTCTTTTCCTCTGCTTCTTCATTTGAACTATAGCCCAATTCATCGTCAAGCCCTAACATCGTCGCCGTCTTCATCATCATCACTAGCTACAAACGAGGCCGACTCTTTTCATGAGAAACCCCAATTTGAAGGTTTAAATCCTAGTTCGATTGACGGTGAAAACGCTTCCTTCTAAAGAAGCCCATTTTGTTCACGGGAGTTTGAAAGCCACTGTCTCCAACTGTTCCCAATTTTTTTTTCACATTTTATTTTTTTCATTTTGTTTAAAACATGTAAAAATAATAATTAAAAGCAATATAAATATATATATATATATATATATTCCCAGTTATAATCCTTTTAATTAACTAAGACGGGCATTTCAATCTTTCACTGTTTCATTTTCTTAGTAACAGACATTTGAATTGTTTAAAATATTAATTTGCAAAAGTCAATCGTCGGTTTAGTTTTCACAGAATATCCAAACTTGCGGATAATTTTATGCTATTATACCTTTATATAAAATTCTGTCTAACAGCAGTATATAGCATACGCATACTCTGATGTAGTCCTCATATGAAACCCCTGAACCACAGACCACGCCAATCCCAGCNAAAAAAAAAAAAAAAAAAAACAAAGCCACGCCAAGCTCATTCATTAGCACTCCCTGTCTACCCATTTAACTGGAGACCAAACTTCAACCCCTTTCAATCAACACTCTACGTCAAGACCCACGCCACCAAATATTCGTGAACCAAGCTACGAACTGAAATGAGATATCCTTAAAAAGGCATCAAATTTCGCTATGCAAGTCTCTTTTGTTACACAAGTGAATGACTCTTGACAACCAGACCAGAAAGGCAGACACAACTTTGAATCCAAACTAATTCGCCTCCTCCTAGAAAACTCACTAAGAATGACTTAAATTAGGGAGAAGTGAAAGGAATGAGCAAGGTGAAAAGATGTGTGGATAGATTTGGTTAAATTTTAGGAGGGAACATATTAGACAATGAATTTCAAATCATCAATTTGAGAGACAAATGTGGACTCCATTAGCAGAGTAGTCATCATACCAATAAAATCTTGCCCTAGCCTTGTCTCTACGCTTTGGAAAAACAAGAAAAAAAAAATTCTTTTTGATCACATATGAAACGACAACAAGTGCGTGCATTTCCCTATCAAAGCCCTTGAACTAAGCTTTTGTGCTCTAAAAAAACATAAAATTTCTATCAGTGTATATTGAGAAGCCGTGGCCATTCCTGCTCCAATTCTCGACATTCCGCAACAACTTGCTGAAATTAACGTCGAAATACAAAATGTGGAACATGCTATTCAAACTGCCCGAAGAAGGTTAAGTTTATACTTTTGCACCCCAGAAGCCTGGCCATTATTAACGCCGGCGCATGAAAGAGCAATCCATCAACGCCGGCACATGAAAGAGCAATCCGTCGAAGAATTCAGGAACGCCAAGAAAGAGAGACAAATGTGGACTCAAGTGGCAGAGTACTCATCATACAAATAAAATCTTGCCCTTCCCTTCGTTAAATTACCATGCCAAACAGAAAGAGGATTTTAATAAAATCCTCTCGCCTTCCTCGCCAACTTAACACAAGAAGAGAAGACTTTTTTTCCCTCTTAGATCATGTATAATTGTATATCTCCTTCTTTCCGATCTTCTTACTCTCTCCCCCCCGCCCCCCAGGGGGCGGGAACACACCAAATCATAGTCTAATTGCTAGTCTATGGATGAAAAAAAAAAAACAAAGCAAGAACCAGAGAAGACTTGCAAGGCCATGGAAATCCACCTCCCAACCAGAAAAACCAAAAGCTACGAAGAAACTACACGACCAAATAGGCACAAAAGATAAAGCGACATGAATCATATCTGTAAGACAATAGCTCAAAACTTCTAGTGAAATCACTTGTATAAAAGTTCAAAAACATACATTCAATTACTAAATGTGGATGTAAAGGAACGTTCATTATTTCATTTACTAGAGGCGGGTATAAACCGGATCAAACAAAGCAAAATTCTTAAAACCATAGCCTCCAAAGACTGCTTACTAACATACTACAAATATAGCACGCAATCTCATCACAAGTTACTGAAACTGTCACTTATATCATTGACTAAATGTCAACGCTACACTTAAGAAAACTGAAAACACTAAAGCAAGAAAACATGAAGACTATTAGAAGTGATTTCCCCCACATATAAGAAAATACTCCACCGAGAGATCAAAGACATGAAAGAGAAGCAAATAAGGGCAATTGAACTTCCAGACTAAGACAACACATAAGAACCAACTGATTCAGCATATATAAAACCAAGAATGTCAAATGATTCATAAACAAAGTAAAGATTTACACCAAACACATTATTCGACTGCATGAAAACCAACCATACTATACACATAAGACAACAATTATCAATAATGAAACGTATTCCCTAAAATAAACGTATGGTAAATATATAACAATGCTTGATAGTTCATGCAGCTAATGGTAGCTGCAAGCCAGTAAAGTATTTTTACATGTCGATTCATCCGTCATATCTTCTCGATCTTATCTGCCTTCACAACGGGGTTAGCCTTTGCAATTGCATCTTGGCCTGCACCTTTGTAATCAAAGACACAGTTGTGCTTGTCTGAGTAACGATGGAGTGAGCAAAATATCTGCTCACACTTACACTTGAACCCCGTCGGTCCAACCCGCTTCTTACAAAAGCTACACCTATTAACAGGTCGCTTCTCAGGGTTCTCCGAAGACGTACCGCCTTCTTCAACCTTACCCTGTTTTACTTCCTCAACTACTTTAACCTGAGCTCCATTCCCCACATTTTGATCAACAACCACCTTCTTATCTATAACCGTGGCATCCTCATCACCCAAATCTTTTGATTTTTTCAATACGTATTCCTTGTAGCATTTGGAACAAAGGCTATTGGTACTAGCACTACCAAAAAACCCACAATTATTGGCGCAAAGAATCGGACCATTCAAGGGCTCATAGCTAGCCTCATCAAGCTTCCTCTTCTGTGACTCTTGCTCCATTATTGGCCAAAGAACCAACCCTTTTAAATTATTTTTTTTAAACCCCGAATCGGTGGAAAAAAAAATTAAATAATCGGAGCAATTTCACACAACCGAAATGAAAATCTTAATCCAGATTATCAAGCCCTATTCATTTCAAACCCCAAGGAAAAAAAGCTTATTAAGAACCCTCACCAAAGCAAAAACATAAACCCTAGGGACCCTTTAATCCAAACTAAAACCCAGATCAGAGATGACCAAAAAGGCCGCCCAGTTCAAAATTGAACTGGAATTTGTCCATAGTTGAACCCTATCGCATGAAGAACCCCTACAAAAACCATCAAATTCAATCAGCATAAGCAAGAAAAATAAAAATAAAAAACTCAAAATTAAGCGCAAAAATGACAAAATTAGGGATAATATCCAACAAAAGAGATCAGTGAATCAAAAATTGGTCAACTTGTTCGATTGAGCAGTAGATTTCTTCTCAAATATATAAATTTATATAATATATATATATAGACAATAAATAACAAGGATTGAGGGATCGGGATGGTACGGACCTGAATAGACGACCCTGAATTGGTTAGAGCGCGTGAGTGATTGATCTCAGGAACAAAGGAGAGCGAAGTGAAAAGTTGATAGAAGAAGGTGGACACTGGAGAATGGTTTGGGCATCGAGAAACCAAAGTTTGAGAGAGGTTTGGCGTCTTTATCTACACGTGTGCATTTGCTTTTATTCAGATGCCGCGGCGGTCCCTTTTTTTTTTTTCTTTTTTTTTCTCTCTTTTCCTTCTCCTTTCTTTTATTACCAGTGTAAAAGCACGTGCCTTAGACACGTGACCCATTGTCTCTATAAAAATGTGTATAGACTAATCTAATGAGTTAAACTTTCTTATTTATAATAGTCGAAAGATCCAAAGCAAAAAAAAAAAACTTAATGGGCGGTCATTTGGACCAAAAGCCCAAAGCAACAAAATACTGATCAAAAGTTTACAATTTTTTTAATTTTTATAAAAGAAAAACATTAAACAAAAAAAGATTCTAGATATGCTCAGCCAAAAAAAGAAATAATGTGAACCAAAAAAATTTTAAAAAAATAATCAAATAAAACATAAGACAAAAAAAAAAGTGTAAAAAAATATTTTAAAAGCAAATAAGCAGCTGGAAGTTCCAGTTGCTTATTCCTATTTCTATAATTGTAATAGATATGAACAAAAAAAATACAAGTGAAAAATAAGGTTGAATAGATATATATATGTCCATTTCTAGGAACAAAAATCAACAAATATCGCAGGGGTTAATAATCTTAATAATCACTGAATTATACCTCTTATATTATTTTAGTACATTAATTTCCAATTTACATAATAATGACTTCTGAATTATATAATTATTGCAACAATAATTATAAATTTTTAAATATTTAATAAAAATAAATCATTACAAAGAACACAGTTTGATAACTATAGTCAAGAATAACACACTAAATTTTCAATTTACACAGTAGACTACTAAGACTTATATAATTATTACAGTAATGATCATTTTTTTTTATGAACTAATAAATTTTTAACAAAAATGTCAAATGCAAAATATACAGTTTGATAACTATAGTTAAGAACGAGATTTTAACACATAAAAAAAATAATGTCCAATTATATACTTTGTTCATTATTATTTTCTGTTAAAAAACTAACAGTTTATGATAAAGAGGTTATTGTTATACTAATTACATAATTCAGAGAGCATTATTATATAAATTGAAAGTGCAAGTGCTAAAGTGGTATAGTGAATATAATTCAGGAATCATTATTATTATTAACCCAATTTACAACTCAAAAGTCATAACTAGATACCTACTTGGATCCATTAAAAATAAATACTAAAATTGTTCTCACTAAAACTTTTTTTCTAATATATAGATTGATGTCCATTTGTTAGTTTAGATATTTTCAATTATTTTTTAGGGTAATTGCGGATATATCTCTTGTAGTTTTTCATTTTTTTTTTAAATATTTAACCTTATATTCTTAAAAAGTATGTTTCACCCATTCAGATTTAACATAAAATCTTAATTTCACCCCTATACAATTTAATTTTAGGGAAAAAGTTTTAGTTAATGAAAAATTTCACTCTCATTCAATGTTTTGAAACTGAAATTATTTCTAGAAATTTTCCAAATCAATAAAAAGTTGTTATCAAACAATTTAATATTAAAAATACATAATACATTTATTCAAAAAAAAAATACATAATAGATTTATACTAATCTAGAAGTTATATCGAAATAATTTGTGTCTCAATACACTTAAGAAAAAGTGCTCGATTAAAACTTTTTCCCCAAAATTAGATCTTATAATTTTCAATAATGCAAGGTAAAAAAAAAATTGAAAAAAATACAAGGGATATATTCGTAATTGATCCATTAATTTTTTAATATTTATGAGTTTATGAAATTTCAGAAGATAAATTTACAACCATTAATGGAAAATCACCATTAGGTACTTTTTTTTCTTGGTATATCTATTTGTATATTTGTTAAAATTGTTAGTTAAGAGGTTTTAAAAGTATTTTCTAAAATTTACGAGTTCACAAAAATAATAAAAGTTTGCATAATAATTAGAAGAATAATATCCGTCCAGATTTCCATTCCAACGAAGAGAAAGAGAGATCCTTAGGATCTCCCTTTAGTAGGATTTGTCATTTTCTTTTTTATTTTCAATAATTCTTCTTTATGTATGAAGGCATTTGTTATCTTAAATCTAAATTTATGGAGTTTTTTTTATGATTCCAAATTTGTATGTGTTTTATTATTTTTACTATTCTTATCTAATTTTATTTGGCTTTCTTTTATATCTCAAACTTTTGAGATCCAGATCTACAAGAGTATGTTATGTCGAAGAACAATTTCGACAAGAGAGTTGTCATGTTATCAATCGACTAGTTTTTGTAATTCATTTATTTGACGAATGAAAGGAATTCTTAGTTTTTAATAAAGATAATAGTAATTATTATTATTAGAAGAAGAATAAATTTAAAAATTCTCTCAAGTTTAGATGTTTCAATGTCATCCTCAATTATTAATTTTTAAAATCTATCCCCTGAAGTTTGGAATTATGCCAAGAATCCCCACAATTTTTTTGATAATAAAAAAAAACAGATGAGATTTCGGTGGTAGGTCATAAAATCCCCATAATTGTTATTGAGACAACTCATATTTGCATTAAATAGAGGTATCAAAATGGGCGGGCCGGGTCAGCAGGCTTGGCCCGGCTCAGTTCGGCTCGGAATTTTAAAATATAGCCTAACTTAGTCCGGAATAGGTCGGTCTATTTTTGGCCCAATTTTAAAAATTTAAAAAAATACGAAAAAAATAAGGCTATTATTTATATAATTAGTTAAAAATATCAAAATAAAATTTAAGAAAAAAATAAATAATATGTTATATTTTTTTTCCTATTTATAAAAGTTTAAAAATAATTAAATAAACTAAAAATATATAAGAAGAATAGTTGATAAAAAATATTTAAGTATTGAAAAATTATTTAGAATTAGATTGAAATTTGAAAGTGTAAGAAAAAAAGAATAAAAAAATATATATTTATAAGTATTGGAAAAAATTTGCGTTTGAATTTATTTTAAAAAAATACAAAAAATTTAATTTGTCTGGCAAACTGAGCTGAACTGGGCCGTAGACTCGCCCGTTTGACCAACCCATTTTGATACTTTTAGCATTAAATGGAGACAACAATGTGGTATAAAGAGTAGAAGTGCTATTATTTTATATTATCAAAGAAATGTTACAAAAATATTCAAGTTAAAATTATATTTGAAATCGTGAAAAATGAGTAACGAGTAACGTAGCGTATTTTTTTATGCCACCACAAAGACCACACGTAATAATAATAATAATAACAACAATAATAATAAGAAATTATTGATGAGCAAAGATGCTTCTCGTATTTTTATATAGTTTGAACTTTAAGTATAGAGTAAAGCCAGTATAAAACAAATCGAGCCAGTATAAAATAAATCGAAACAATTAAATAATACATTTTTATATAATTTGAACTTTAAGTATAGAGTAAAGCCAGTATAAAATAAATCGAAATAATTAAATAATACAATACAATACAACTAAAATCACAATTGAAATTCGAATAAGTCAACCGTAAATTAATAATTGAAATGCAGGTTTATCTTAAGGTTAAGAGCATAATAAACTTATAAGCTAAACCTCTCAAAATCTTTTATATGTATTCATACAAAATTAATTGAACTTCAAGCCAAATTACGAAGTAAAATAATTGCGACATTCTGCATAATTTGGTTTTGTTTGAGCACGCGTAGGATGAATTCAGTTAAATTTAATTTACATATCTGCTATTTTTTTTTTTCACTCGAACACATGTCTGCTATTTCAATTTAAACAAAATATCTTAACAAAAAAAGTAAAATAATTTCAAAGGGAAAAAATTGATAAAAAAAAAAAGAATAATTAATCATTTTGCCTCATAATATTTGCCCTTAATATGAATTTAACCCCTCAACTTTTACTTTGTATTCAATTGTCCTATAAATGATAAAATTGTTCATCTTTTGTCCTCTCAATATTAACACCATTGGGACACTATTAGTAGATAAAGATTAAATAGTTATTTCACCTTTTACAAAGTTTTCTGTATATAAAATCATACACAGTTTGGGATATAACTTCTAAAAATATTTCGTAAAACTAATGAATGAATGCAAAACCGTTATATTATGTTTTTTTTTCCCATATATTTAACCATTTACATCTTTTTTATTTATTTAATCATAAAAAATTAACTATTTGAAAATGTCAAAAAAGAAAAGAGAAACTAAGGGAATACCTTTTCTTACCTCTTTTTTTTTTTTTTCTTTTTACCTCTTTTAATTAATTTTATTTATTCAATTATTATAAAAAAAAAAACTAGCTATTTGGACCAATAAAAGAAACTAATATGGGATAAAGACCATTTGATTCTTATTCATTGACAGTCTTCTAATAGTGTTAGTATTGAGGGGCACAAAAAAAATAATTTTAACATTTAAGAGACACTTGAATAAAAAGATAAAAATAAGGAGACTAATTCATACCGATGGCAAACAAGAAAGACCAAAATGACTAATTGTTCCGAAAAAGAACAAAAAGAAAGGAAAAACAACATAAATCAAAGCAAAATATTCTTCAATGGCAATTTACTAAAAGATATCTAAAAGAAGGATAAGATGTAAGAAGGATAAAGGAAAAATGAAAAGAAAAAAAAAACAATAGAAAGAAAAGGACACAGAATGCAATAAAATGAAGTTTCGTGATAAGTTCATACATGTCTAATAGACAATTAATTTTGACTTTTTTCAAAAAGTCACAGTTAAGTAAATTACTTTAGTAGATACTCAACACTAAGATGTATTTATCCATTTACTCGTAAATCTACAAAAGTAATATTTACTTTAGGTGATAAAAGAATCATGTTTTTCATGTCTATAAGTTCATCTTCGATTATGATAGACATCCTTAATTATTAAGATGTGAAAATATATAATTTCACAACAATGCTTAATTAAAACCATATTTCACTGAGGCTCAGTTTAGTACATCTACATATAATAAGTTTTCAATTTAAAGTCAACATTTTGATGATTTTAGACTCATGACTCCTAAATAAAATAAAAAGAACTCATACTATATAAAGTATGGGTTGCGAATAAATTTAGAATAAAAAAGTAAATATGTTTACCACATATAAAAATTCTATGTGAATAATTTCTTTATTGTCTTTTAGTTTTAGAGCTGGACTATATTTACTTGGTATATAAATAAGGTTACATTAAAAATTATAAATTCGGCATGGCATAAATAAAAAAAATATGATGTGAATTAAGTTAAATAGTTTTGGTTGGAAAATTAATGCTTAAAGGGCATTATCCCTAAAACTTGACTTTAATTTTATCAGCAAAATAAAGTATGCAGTGAGTTGGAAGGTTAGAGTAACTAAGTCAATTTCAAAGTATATAATTTGGTAATCATAGTCAAAAATGAAATTCTAAATTTTCAATTTATTCAATAAATTTTCAAGAATTATGCAATTTTTGCAGTAGTGTTCATTTTATTAGTCCGTAAACTTTTGACATAAACAAATCATGTACATATTATACAGTTTGGTGTCTATGGCCGAGAGCGAGATTTCGACTTTTATAATCAAATAATATTCGACTCTTATAATCAAATAATACTCAATCATACGCTTTGTATACGATTGTTTTTCCTTTTAAACTATATTGTCTTTTCCTTCATCAATTGGCTATTTAACGACATGTCAAAATAATATTAACAATATAGATTGAAATTTAAGATTCCATTAGTCCAGGCATTCAAAATGTTATAAATATTCCCCAAAAATTGATATTTTGTATAACATGGATTCATAAATGCTCCGAAAAGGTGATTTTCTCATGTTCGACTACATTCTTGTACTCTAATAATATATGCCAGCTTTTTTGTAAAAGATTTGAAAGTTACGTTATAACAAAATTCAAATGAATAACAAGTGTAAGTAATACGTACTGTGCTACGTAATCACAACAGCTATGACACATAAATTGTGACCTATAATCATAATTCAATTGACATTTATTGATTTCGTAATAAACTCAAAATGTTACCACGATATTGGCAATCATATATTGACGGAGATCATATATCTATTTTCCGAGATTGTGCTAGACATAAATATGGACAATATATATTTAGCTATTTAGTTATTTTTATTAGGATATTATTTAAATTTTAAGTAAGTAGTTTGATATTTCCTCTTTATTTTTATCTTTAGAAGATATCTATTGCCTAGTTTTGTCTAAGAACTTTTTTATATATAAACTCTCTATATATAAATTCTTTTATGCTCATTAGTTTTCAGACATTTATGTTATACAACTATTAACTCTCTCTTTAATGTTCTTTCTTTCCTTTTCTAAATCTTCTCTTCCTCTCCCTCGATTCTCTTTCTCTTTCTTATCTTTCTCTCATCTTTTATCAATTCTCACTCTTATTCTACATAATTTATTATCATCGTCTCATTTAATTTCCTTTACATAGATTGTCTTTTTTTTCTCTACCAAAATCTCCCAAATTTTTTTTTCTTGTCCTAGTTTAGTCCTTTTTTTGCGCTTATTTTCGTCCAAAAAAAAACTTGCTATTTCCTTAACTTTTCCACAGTAGGTTACCTGAAAAAAATAAGAAAATTGGAAAAAAAAAAATTACAGTAACAGGGATCAACCACTACTGCCAATCTGCTTTCGTTGCACGGCCTGAATCGCAGCTTCCAGCCAATATTCCTATACTACCAACCTCGAAGTTCAGTAGTAGCCGATTTCCTTGTGGTGACTATTTCTGCCACGGTTTGACCACACCAACTTTTGGTACTGTTCAAATGCCACCGTCTTCTTCACCGTTTTTAGACCACCATCAATTCAACCATCGCCGCGAGCCGTTCGTCGATCCCTCCTTGGTCGCTGCTCTACGATTCGTCATTTCTAGCCAACCAAGCAGTGTTAAACATGGTCAAGTCCAGACTGTGTGACCACAAGCAAAACCAAATGGCCACCACTCTGCTTGCTTCACTGACGATCAATTAAAAACCAAATGGCCACCACTATGCTTCACTGACGATCATTTAAGCCTGGTAATTCGTGTTATCATACCGTCTTCGGATCAATACGATTACAACACGATACGATAACACCTAATTCAAACACGACACGATTAATACACATATAATACAGGATGACACGCGTAATCCATTTAATAAGTATCATATTATGACCTTTTTGACACAATTATTCAAAATTAACATGATTATTTTAATTTAATACGATTATATACTACTTAATTTAATTTTATTCTTATAAATATACTTAGAATTAATTAAAATCACGTTTAATATATTAAAATATTAATAAATATGTCGTATTAGTGTCGTGTTGACACGATACAAAAATAACACGTTTATTAAATAAGATACACGGATCATTTTCGGGTTAAACAGGTTGACCCGAAACTCACCCGTTTATTATATATGTTATACGAGTCAATCCAAAATTAACATAAAAATTAAATAAATCATTTAAATTTATTTATTTCGTGTCATTTTCGAATCTCGTTTCTCGTGTCACAAGAACATTACAATCAATGTACCTAACCTCATCGAGTTCCACGCTGCCATTCAGCTTCCGAACTATTGCCATCCATTAGAGCTCTACATCACACCATATGCTTCCAGCCGTGGGTCTTTCAATTGACTCATTGATATTTTATTCCGCTTTTTTTTTTTAGGCAAGACGACAAGCTTTTCTTCAATTTATTGGTGTTGGGCCTTCCAACCACAATCATTTACAAGCCCAACATAAGTTTTGCCACTTTGTGCCACTGGTTGATACATTTTTTACGTTTGGGCTTTCTAGCAACAACCAATTAAGAAGTCCATTACCACAACATCTGCTCACAAGGCCCAATTCCACATACAGATTGTTGGTGTCTTTTTGGAAGTTCAAATTGGTCACAAGCTGGGTTATATTTCTTCTACTTGACTATTGCACTTTTAGATTAGTTTATTTGATATTTTAATTAAATTTGCAACGGATCTTAGTTTACTACAAGTTTAAATTTTAGTTTTTATTTTTATTTTTCTCAAAAAAAATTATTAAGATATAGAAAAACAAAGAAAAAGAAGTTTCGCTATAATTTTTTTAGGATTTTGCGTCATTATAAAATTATTTTCATTCATATCCTTATTAAACTTGAATTTTTTTGAAATTTGAATTGATAGGATATTATAATTTTAATTATAGATATGACTAATATCCATTATATCTTAATTATTATTTGAATAATTAGAGATATTTTAAAATAAAATTTTCAAAAAGTTTAGTATTATGGGATAATATCTTTTAGTTTTTAAATTCAAATTTTTAGTAGATATTTTGAAAAACTGATTATGAAAGCTAGTTATCTATTTCAAATTTTAAATTTGTTTTAAAGAAATTTAAATTTAAATCGAAATATCTTTTCAAAGTTTTAAATTTAAATTTATGGTTAGTAGGTATTTAATGAGATTAGATATTGATTTAAATTTTGAATTCAAATCTGAAAGATAAGATGATGGAAGATATTTAAGGAAGTTAAATTCAAATTAAGATTTTAAAAGTTGAAATTTAAATTTGAAATAATTGAGGAGATTTAATTAATTAAATATTTTATTTAAACTAATTAGATTTTTTGAAAATCTATTCTAATTTAAAATTTAAATATTATCTTCTATATTTAAATATTTAACATTATCTTATCAGCTAGAATTATTTAAATATAAAATAATTTTAAATTATCATAAATTAATTAATCATTAACAAGTAATTATCTGCTTACTACTTTGCTATTATTAGGATAATGTTGCATGCATTCTAGTAATTAAGTATTATTACATGATCTTTAGTAATATGTCATATAGAAAATTAGAGCTACTCTCATGCAAATATTAACATGCTTATATAATTAATTTTAAGTTATTAAGCTAGTTAGATAACCAGGTAAAGTTTATAAATCCCTAATTATAAAGTATTGAGTGGGATAAGGTATGTAATACCTATAGTCTCCATTATTGGTTCGTTATATATTAGGATAAGGCTCACCTCAGAATCTTGTTGAGCTCCCGTAGGAGAGTTTTCATCCGGGTAATACTAGAAATGAGTTTCTTAGGATAAGGTACTAGGTGGACTATACGAGGCTGATCGTTCGTAGAAGACGGTCTTATATAGAAAACTTAGTTACCGAAATAATGATTAAACACTCAACTCGAAATATTAATATCTTCCCTTAGGAGTTCTTATTAATCGATCAGAGGAACAAAGAGAATGGTAGTTAGAAATATGGGATAAAAGTTATCTGTCTATTTACTAATTGAAATTGTTTCAGTTTGACATGTTGATTGCATGACCCCCTGTAGGAGGCTTGTAATCAGTGGTAGGTCAAATTATCATGAATATAAGTGATAGTCTTAGGGATACTTCATTTGTATATTGTATATTTAATATATTATATTAAATATTCGAAATATGCTATATGATGTTTTCTTATATATGGAATGTTTCTTTGTTCTAAGTAGATATGGTACTTAATTCTTTATCCACTTTACTCACACAAAACAAGTTAGACGTTGAAAACTATAAAGAATAGAAATATAAGCTAGATATAGTGCTTGCTATTGATAAACATAACTGGGTTCTCATCACTCCATATCCTACTCAGCTAACTGCAGAATCTAGTAACGATAAAAGAAACTTATATGATAAGTAGAAGCAATCTGATGAGATAGATAAGTGCTATATACTTGGCTCAATGGGCAATATATTATAATAACAATATCGTGGGATGAGTACTGTTGCTGACATGATGCTGAGTGTTGACGAAATATTCGCTAGTCTCAGTTGTCAAACTAGAAAGCCATAAATGCAAAAAATAATCTTCGTCAAAAGAAGGGTACTCCAGTTCAGAAACACATGATAAAAGTCATCGTATATCTTAATGAACTGAAAATCCTTAGAGCTGAAATTAATTATGACGCCTAAATTGACATAGTTTTGAATATATTGTCAGACACATTCAATCAATTTAAGATTGATCATGAGATTCACAGAAAGATTATACTCTTATTGGCTTGATGAAAGATCTGCAAATTACAAAGAATATTCTTAAGAAGAATAGGTCAAGATTTGTTGAGCCTAATATATCTTAAGCTAGTTCTTCCAAACTTAAGTTGAAAGGCAAAGGTAAAGGAAAGAAAAAAACTCATGTTTCTCTGGCTCAAAAGAAAAAAAAAAAAACCAAGAAGGATTCCAAACCAAAGGGAAAATGTTTCCATTGTGGTGAGGATGGACATTGGAGAAGAAACTACAAAATTTTCCTAGCCCTTAAGAAGGAGAAGAACAATGGCAAGGATAAACAGAGGGTTCAAGAAAACTAGGAGTTTGTTAGTGAAGAGTTCATATTGCGATTCAGAGATGGCTTAATAGTTAAAGCTTGTGCAATGAGAGATATTATTTTGAATTTCGATGATTTTAGGTTTTTAGAAATAAAGAATTGTTATTATATACTGGTGTTTAAACAGAATTTGATTTTTATTTTCTATTTGATGAGACAAGGTTATTCTGTTCATTTTGACAATAAAGTTTCTATTTGAAAGAATAAAAGTCTTATATGCATTAGTACTCACAGAAATATTCTTTTCTTTATTCAACATAAAAGTATCTTATTGCACAATCTTGAAAATGATTCTGAACATGTAGAACCTAAACATAAGAAAGTAAAAGTGAGTACTAATGATGAAACTTATCTCTACCTTTTGAGACTCGATCATATTAACCTAAATAGAATTCAAAGATTAGTTAATGATGGGCCTTTGAGTTCGTTAGAAGTTAAACCATTACCAACTTATAAATCTTATATGGAATGTAAAATGACTAAAAGACGATTTACCAGAAAAGGACTTAGAGTTCAAGAATATCTAGAGTTAGTATACATTGATATCTGTGGGCCATTGAATATTTAAGCTCGAGGAAGTTTTGAATACTTTATTATGTTTACGAATGAATATTCTAGATTTAGTTATGTTTACCTAATACAACGTAAATCGGGTTCTTTTGAAAAGTTCAGAGAATTTAAAGTAGAAACTGACAAGAAGTTAGGAAAGAATATAAAGACTATTCGATTCGATCGATGTGATGAATACCTCTCTAGAGAATTCTCTGAATTTCTCACAGATAATGGGATCATATCCCAACTCATGGCATATGGTACACCTTAACTAAATGATGTTGCTGAAAAAAAAAAAGGATACTTTTGGATATAGTTGGATCGATGCTCGGTTATTTATAATTACCCGCATCTTTTTAGGGTTCTGCTTTAGAAACTGCTATGTACCTGCTAAATAGAGTTCCTTCTAAATTAGTACCTAAAACACCATTCGAACTACAGAAATGACATAAACTTAGTTTGCATCACATCCATATTTGGGGTTGTCCAACATACGTACTGAAAAGGAAAACGACTAAGTTGGAATCATGATCTGAATTGTGTCTATTTGTAAGTTATCCAAAAGGAATAAGAGAGTATTATTTCTATAGTACTGAACAAAAGAAACTATTTGTGAGTAAAAATACTACTTTCTTAGAACAAAAACCATATGAAAGATTTCAAGTCCGAAAGTAAGTTAGTTCTTGATGAATTAACTAATGATATTATCAACCAATTTATAAAAGATAAGATAGAGAAAATACTTAGGAAAGATAAATTACTTGAAACTCAACACATATCAGATCCTCATTGTAGTGGGAGAGTTATGAGATAACCTGAAAGATACTTGGGATTAGGAGAGTTTTCTGACCAAGAATTTGATCTTTACACCTAAAAAAAGATAATAGATGATGTAGATAAAGATCTCTGGCTAAAGGCAGTATAATCCGAAATAGAGTCCATGTACTCTAATAAAGTCTGGGAACTCGTAGATCTACCTAAAGGGATAAAACTCATTGGATGTAATTAGGTCTATAATGAGAAGAGTAGATATGAAAGTGGAGACTTTCAAATTCAAATTAGTTGCAAAGTGTTATACACAGAAGGAAGGTATCGACTATGAAGAAACCTTCTCTCCTGTAGTTATGATCAAGTCTATTCATATACTATTATCCATCGCTACTTCTCTTGATTATGAGATATGACAAATGGACGTCAAGACTACATTCTTGCATGGTAATCTTGATGAACGTATATATATGATACAGCTAGAGGGGTTCATTGAAAAGGATCAAGAAAAAAAAATTTGTGAACTTAAGAGATCTATTTTTAGACTCAAGCAAGTGTCTAGATCTTGGAACATAAGATTTGATGAAATAGTTACAACTTATGGTTTGAATGAAATATAAATGAACCTTATGTCTATAAAAGAATTCAGGATAATAAAGTGATTTTTCTAGTACTATATGTTGATAATATTCTAATCATTAGGAATGATGTTGGATCATTATCATTAGTGAAAGTCTACTTAGCACAATAATTTGATATGAAAGACTTAAGTAAAGCTTATTATATTTTTAGAATACAGATTCTACGAGACAGAAAGAACAAATGCATAGCTTTATCACAAGTTTTATACATAGAAAAAATACTGGTTAGTTTTATAATGCAAAATTCCAAGAGAGGCTTGACACCTTTTCACAAAGGAATTACTCAGAATTCTCCTAAGATAGAAGAAGAGAAAGAGCAGATGAGAAATATTCCTTATGCTTCGGCAGTAGGAAGTCTCATGTATACTATGCTTTGCAAAAAATTATATATTTGATATGCTGTTGGGATTGTAAGTCATTACCAATCCAATTCAAAACCTGACATTGGGGTGCAGTCAAGCATATTCCAAACTATTTTCGGAGAATTAGAAATTATATGCTTGTATATCCTGGAGAAGATCTAACATTTGTTAGATATACTGATTTAGATTTTCAATCTGATAAAGACTCTTGAAAATTAACCTCTGGTTCAGTCTCTACCCTTGGTGGTAAAGCCACTATATGGACGAGTATCAAGCAATCTTGTATTGCGAATTCAACCATCAAGGTCGAATATGTGGCAACTTTTGAAGCCACTAAAGAGGCAGTTTGGCTTCGTAATTTCTTTATAGATCTCGAGATAGTACTTAGAGCAGGGCAACCCATAACATTCTACTGTGATAACAGTGGAACAGTTGCTAACTTTAGAGAGCCTAGAAGCCACAAGAAGGGAAAACACATAGAAAGGAAATATCATGTACTCAAAGAAATTATTCAAAGAGGAGACGTGATAATGAGTAAGTTAACATCTGCAGAAAACCTTACCGACCTTTTTACCAAATCTTTGACTACTAAAGTACTTGAGAACCACCTAGAAGGAATGAGACTATGTGACATGTCATGTCTGCTTTAAAGGTCAAGTGGTAGATTGTTGGAATAATATCCTATAAAACAATTTATTGTTACAATATTATAAACAATGTTTATCGGATTATTTGTTATCTATTTATGATTAATAAATCCAAATTATAAATTTCTGTTTTATTTATGTCTCATTGATATACATATGATATCTATGTTTATCTTATACAAACATCTAAAAGATTCCGAGATATGTAATGAGTAATAAAGAATTATTCGTATGATAAGTTCATATGTGAGAAACATTACATTCTTTATTTCATTATATCTAAATTAAATTATTTGCATTCTATATATTGAAGATGGAATAGTGTACTATACCATATAATGTAGTGTTTTCTATTTGATTAATAAAGTCTTTGGATAGAAATACTAGTGTGTTATAAATAAGTTATAACAATATCGAACAGGACCAAATGATTTAGAATTTGAGATTAAGCGTCGTAATTCAAATTTCTAATTCACTAATCTAGTATTATTGTAGAAAAACTTAATCCTAGTGATTAATGAACTTACTTTCATGTGTTCTATCCTTTTGAGTTACTAAAGGACTAGTTTCGATTTATGGTTTGAACTCAAGTATCTTGGAAGATAAGGTATATAAAATGTGTAGAACATTTTTAATGATGGACGCCATATATATAATGTTACTTTGAGATTTTAAAAGTACATGGATAATATAAACCAGGACTCTAGTATTCACTATGTGAATTTAACTGTATTGGTATAAGTAGATATAAACATCGTAGTCAACTATAATCCATTAAATAAAAACTAGTAACTCAAAGGTAAATATATACTAGATGGGTAATACAGTAATTTTACCCTGCTAGTGCGATATTGCATTGGGGGTACGTCTACAAGTATAGTATATGCTAAATGGATCGAGTTAATTAGTTGATAATAAGCTTCACAAAAAATAAATAACATTTAGTACAAGAGTTCAATATTGGGGCTATAATGGTGTACCCCAATATTAATGAACAAAGCTCGATAATAATTATGAGTTAATTATGATTATGAGTATATAGTCTATTGGAGTTTAGGCTTTATGGATCCATCTGGTCTCCTGTCTAGCTCAAATTATATCCCAATAGTTATTTGATGATCAGTTGAGTCCAGCAAGCTCAATATACCTAATAAGATTTACTAATCTCTTTATATTTAATAGAAAAGTACTCAAGCTGAAAATTACATAAGTTACATGTAAAATACTTCTGAAGGAAGAATTTTCCATGTATAACAGAGGGAGAGAGAGCAAGAGCAGAGAAAAATGGCCATCCATTGGGATTCATTATCCACAGTGTTTTGGCTATCCCGAAGAAATTAGTTCTAGAAGATTATCTTCTTATTTGTTTGCAAATATCTTTATTGAGAATCAAGAAGGTGATCACCCACTTGATCAAGCAAACAACTTTCGAGAATAGACGGGAAGATGAGAAGGTTGTGGAGCGAATCCAGATATTCTTATTTAGATTAAGAGTTAATTTATGTTATATCAAGATTCGAAATATTTTGTGAAAAGAAAATTTTTAAATGATCAATTCCGCTGCATTTCTATATTTTACAAAACCATGGTATTCTTAGAAATTATTTTTCGAAAATATTTTCTGGAATTATATTCCAATAAATACAAGCATTACATCTTTCATAGAAAAGTTCCTTGTTGTATACTTTGATGATATTCTCATTTACAGCCGGACTAAGAGTGACCAGTTAGCTAACCTTCAGAAAGTTTTGATGACTTTTTGTACTGAAAAATAATTTGCTAACCTCTAAAAATGCTCATTTATGCAAAATCAAGTCTTGTTCTTAGGTTTCATTATGTTTGCTCATGGTATTTTAGCTGATCCTGATAAGATTAAAGTTATTCGAAAATAGCCAGAACCTACGATCTTGACTAAAGCCTATAGATTTCATGGTTTAGTGTTATTTTGTAGGAGATTCATTAACGGTTTTAGTACTATTACTACCCTAATCACCGAGTGTTTGAAGTTAGGAACTTTTAAGTGGACATCAGCTACACATAAAGCTTATCTTGATGTTAAGTAGAAGATGATAGAGGCTCTTGTTCTTAGGCATCCTGACCTTTTTATTGTATTTGAAGTTGCACTGATGCTTCTTGGATAGGAATAGGAGGTGTTCTTAGTCAAGATGATCACCTTATTACTTACTTTAGTAAAAAATCTCAATGAGGAAAAACAACACTATTTCACTTATGATAAAAAGTTTTATGCTATTTTCCAATCTCTTCATCATTAGTATTATTATCTATCATCGTAGGAGTTTGTCCTCTATTCCAAGGAGTTTGTCCTCTATTCTAACCATCAAGCTCTTCGTTGCCTTTATTCTTAAAGTACGTTGAGTTCTAAACATGTTAAGAAGGTTGAGTTTCTACACAATTATACCATTATTCTCAAACGTCGTGTCAGTACTCTTAGTCATGTCATCACTGCCATTCATTCTATACATAATACTGTGGTAGGTTTTGAGTATCTTAAGGATGAGTACTCTTAGTGTCCAGATTTTGGAATCGTTTATCAAGAGGCTTTAGATAACCCTACTCCTACACTGGTTGATTTTCTTATCAGGGATAATTATTTTTTCAAAGTTGTTAAGTTGTGTATTCCTCGTAATTCACTTTACAATTTCTTAGTATGGGAATTACATACTAGAGGTTTAGTTGGACACTTTGGTAGGGATAAAGCCATATCTTTGGTTGAGGATAGATTTTACTAGCCTTTGTTAAAAGGATATGTTGCTTGCATTATCTCTTAGTGTCGCATTTATCAGTTAAGTAAAGCTAAGAAGAAAAACTCAGGTTTGTAAATACCTCTTCTGGTGCCACATACACCTTAGCAAGATTTTAGCATGGATTTTGTTTTAGTTTTGCCCAAAATTGCCCGAGGTTATGATTCCATTTTTGTTCTCGTAAATAGATTTTCTAAGATGACTCACTTTATCTCTTGCTCTTGAAGTATTGATACTTCGCATATGGCTATGTTATTCTTTAAAGAGATTGTTAGGTTACATGGTCTGCCCATTACCATAGAGTCTAATATGGATGTTAAGTTTGCTAGCTACTTTTAAAATACTCTTTAGAAATTGTTTGGGATAATATTGAAGTATCCTTCTACTTTTCATCTTTATACCGGTGGTTAAATTGAAGTTGTTAATTGCGGTTTAGGTGATTTACTTAAATGCTTAGTGGGAGAGAACTTGGAAATTGGGATCTTATTTTGCCTCATGCTGAGTTTAATTACAATAAATAATTATGTGAATAGGTCGACTGGTAAGAGTCCTTTTGAGATTGTCCATGGTGTTTCTCCACGCCCACCCATTGGTCTCATTCCTTTGCCTACGAGCCCATCTAATGTTGGCCAAGACAAAAAATTACTTTGAGTAATGATACCTATAAATTAGCTACTGATGCACATCATAGTCAAAGAGAATTTAATGAAGGTGATTATGTGATGATACACATTTCTCATTAATGTTATCCAAAAAATGTTGTTAAAAAGTTACATGCTCGAACAATTAGACCATATCTTGTTCTTTGTAGGCTTGGATCCAATGCTTATTTAATTGATTTACCATCGAACATATCTATTGATCAAGTTTTCAATATGGCAGATTTGTTTCCTTACTGAGCGCCCTATTTGCCTTCTTCTATTTCTATAGGCGCATCTTCTACACCAGTTCCTTATACTCCATCTCAACTTTTGAACCACCAGATGTCATTGTTGATATTTTAGATAATGAATATATTACCTCATTCTCTCGTGGTTATCGTCATTTTCTTGTTTGTTAGAAGGATCACACTTCGACCGAAGACACTTGACTTACTGAAGAAGAATTTCGCCGTGTTGATCTCAATCTCTTAAGACAATTACTTGCATGAAACCTCGTTAGAGTCGAGTTCTTTTCAACTGGGGGATACTGATGAAGATCGTACGTCTACTTTTCGTACTTACATTAGAGGTAAATATAGAAACTCGATATTTAGCTATTTCGTCATTTTATTAGGGTGTTATTTAAATTTTGAGTAACTAGTTAGATATTTCACTTTTGATGAGGTGAGGTACAAATCAATTGAAGGCATTCAACCCTTGAGTCATTTTAAATTCGAGGGTTTGGCCAAAGGGCAGACTCGGCTCTAAACTATTTTTAATTTTTTTTTTAAAAGGGCCTATCAGACTGGGTCAGGCTAAGAATAGGGCTAGGACCGAGCCAAAAATGTTTGGGATCAGGCCGAGCCAACACGTGGGCTGTACGGTCAGGTGGTGACCCATTTTTGCAGCTCTATATACTACTTAGAAATATGAAATAGGCGACCTTAACTCACCATACATATACGAGAAATTTATATCTAATACTCGATTTTATAACTTATTTTCATAAATACCCTTTTAATTTTTATGATATATATTTTATGTGCAAAATATGATTGGTATACATTTATAATGTAAATTTTTGCATATACGGTACATATTTTTTGTGTAAAATATGAACGACATACAATTACAATGTAAGTATTTATCATGATTTATATTTTTCATTATAAATTTGACCTACAGTATGTATTTTGAAATGCTTGCAAATTTTGAGTGTAAATGTTCTTCATGAAATGTGTATTACGTATATACTTGATGTATAAAATATGTACCACGATATACATTTCATGTATAAAATACTAGTGGTCTATGTTTCTAACAAAACGAGTATAAAAACAGGTATTTATAAAAATATAATTTTAAAAATAGGTATTTATGAATTTTTCCCTACATATACAATATCATAGCTAATATTTCTCAATACCCAATTATAGAGTCAAGTAGGCAATTACTATTTATTTCAAATGTTTAACTAAATTTAGTATGACCATTAAATACTATCATTTTAAAAAAAATAGTACCCATTGGAAATTCCAAAAAAAAAATTCAAAAAATTATTTTACCGAAAATGATTTTCGTAGTTTTATAAACAAATCAAGAATACGGCAGAATTGGTATTTTTAAAATTTTCATGAAACTTTATAAAACAAAATAAACAGGATCGTTGATCTAACATAAATCAATTCATGGATCTTGGTTTAGATAAAACCTAGAAATACTTCATAACTATTGAGCCTTCTCGTTTATTCTCTGATGCTATTAAATGATTCAGTATGTGGCTACCTTCTTGATTCCTAACGAGAAATAAGCGGAACGATCCAGAAGACGCTTTTTCTTCTTCTTGATTGTACGTCTACGACCATGGGTATCTCTTCTTTGACAGCTATGAACGAGCACAAGATTTCTCCTGTAGTGGCTTAGCACTCTCAATCTCTCTTTTTCTCTCTGTTTGACATTAGGCACAGTTACTATGCTTGTAGTAGGCGTGTTCTACCTTACAAAGGCTTAGGAGGACTTTTCTCTTTAGTATTAAAGAGTTGTAAACTTTATTGGGCCTATTGGTCTTAACTGACCATTTAATTAATTATTAGACTATATGTGAGCTAAACAGGGGACTTTATGAATCCAAATAGTTTAAGCTCTAATAGGACAATTATCCACAATCATAATTAACTCTTAATTATGACTCAACATTGTCCATTAATATTGGGGCACTTCACTATAAGCCCAATATAACACTCTTAGACTAAATATCATATATTTTCCATGAAGCTAATTAACACTTTAATTAACTCGATTTATTTAGTATATACTATACCTACACATATACCCCTGATACAATGTCGTATTAGTGAGGTGAAATTACCGTATTTCCCTTCTAGTATATATTTACCTTTAAGTTACTATTTTTTATCTAATCAATAATAATTGACTGCAGTGTTTGTAGTTTCTTATATAAACACAGTCAAATACACAAAGTGAATACTTGAGGCCTAGTTTTTATTATCCAAGTCTTTGAAAAAATTCAAAGTAGCATTATATACATGGTGTCTAAATCATGAAAGGAGTTCTCGATAATTCACAAATCTCATTTTCCAATATACTGGAGTTCAAAGCATAACACAAAACTAATCCTTTAGTAAGTCAAAAAAAAAAACTCAAAAAACAATTCTGATAATCAATAAGATTAAAGTAATCTTGCAATAGTATTAGATTAGAGAGAGAAAGAATATTGAGTTACGATATTTAACCTCAAGTTCTATTACCATTTGGTCCAGTTCAGTGCACTTATATCTTTCTTATAACGAACTAGTGAAGACTTCATCAATTCCGTTGAAATATTCTATCTTTATTTGCAGAATATAAACTCTTTATTTAGACATAATGAAATAAAAAATTTAGTCTCCCACATTTAAACACTTTACACAAACAATTCTTTATTACTCATTATTAGGCATAAAAACTTTTAAACGTTTTTATAATAGAAAATATAAACATCACATGTATATAATTGGAACATAATGTAGAATTTATTAACAAGAAATAGATAACACTTAAATCCAATAAACATTATTCAAAATGCCTAATAAAAAAATTGCTTTCTAGAGCATATTCCCAATAATCTCCCACTTACCTTTTAAAGCAGATGATATATATCATGTAGTCCCATTCTTTTTAGGTGATCCTTAAATACTTTGATTACAAAATATTTAGTAAAAAGATTAGCAAGATTTTCTACAAAGGTTATCTTACTCACTATCATATTTCCTTGCTAGGGTTAATACATAATAAGAGGTTGACCCTATAGAGTATCTTTTCAGTTTGAGCATCTGAATTAATATATCTAATAAAAGTTAGATCTTTCTCTAAAATAAATAAGCATATAATTCTTATTCCTCTAAAGATACTTAAAGATATGCTTGATTATAATTCTATATTCAAATTCTGGATTGGATTAGTAATAACATATAATCCCGATAACATAATAAATATCATGTTATTGTTCTAACCAAATTCGTATTAATGATTGTCATCCTATATTATTCCTAACGATTAGTATATCATCAATATGTATAAACCAGAAAAATCACTTTTGAAGGATTCAAGATTGTAGGTATACCAATTTTTTAATTTATAATTCGAAATAAACAAATTTAAAAACTGGTTGATGTTATTGTTGCAACAATTAGATGAGTTCTACTGTTAGTGTTATAATTAATCGTATTGTTGTTGTTACAATACTGAAGTATTAAATGTGTGCTATTGTCAAAACAATCATAATAATGAAATCAAAAGAAAATAAATGAGACCAGAGATTTTTAATGGTTCGATTGTTTTTCAATAACCTACTCCACGGGATCACACACAGAGAAAGAAACATATTAGTAGAAATTATTAAAGTACTAATACCAATGACTTAAACAAGAAAGACTCCTTCATATTTTGATGCACCGTGTTTGACTCTTTTCTCAATATGTTCAGCAAGTTTCACTCGTCTTACTTAACTCTAAGCTCTTGAACTCCCTTTAGTAGTTGGATCAATCTTCTCTGCTATAGTGTGCTTTTAATTCAACACAATAGGACTCCCTCGTATGCATTAGAACATATCTTCTCCCGAAGAATACTCAGCCTTTCTCCCAAAAGACTTTTACAATCTCAAATGAATTTTCTAGAGCCAATCACTCTAAGAATATTCAAGGCTCACAGAAAAACAAACTCCCAAAACTCTTTTATAGAAGCTTTTTTTTCCTCATAGGTTAGGCACAAATAAAAGCTCTATTACAATGTATTTTTCTCTTTGAAGTGCATCTAAAATTTCTTGGAATAGAAGAGCTTTTATAGGTAATTTTCAGCCCTATTGGTCGTCTATTGTAGTGTGAATAGGCTAAAATCAAATAAGAAAAGAGTTAATAACAAAATCAAAATCTTTCCATAACTATTGTCAACAATTTTCTGAACAATTACGAGGAAAATGTCCAGATTTATGATTGCTTCTTTGATTTAGTTTGGACACATTTTGGACAGCTAAAAATTTTCATTTAACTTGTCAAAGATTGATAATTAATCTAGAAAATCATATCTCAATCAATATCAATCAAAAGCCAAGATTTAAGATAATTAACTAATTTTTCCTTAAATATCCAAAGTTGTTGCAATAGATTAGAAAATCTGATCATAACAACTCATCAAATTAAATCAATTAACTAAAGAAAACTTAATTAATTGATGTCAAATTTCCAGCAATAATTAAAGACAAAAATCCTTATGAATTCACTTCAGAAACCTGTCCAAATTCATTGAATAATAAGACTTAATCATATATCAATCAAGGACAAAAGAATGAAGAAATAATTAATAATACATATGGTAAATATAAAAGAAATTAATTAAAAATTGATAAGAAAATATCCTAACCAACTATGTGCAAAATTCTATTTATATTTCATCTATATTATCACCAGAATTATCAAATATGGAAACGAAACACATTTTGGCACATTCTAGAAAGTTTCCATATAAAGAAAAACGCAAGTTTCGATTGTTGTAAAACTAACACTTATTGTAACAACTTCAGACTTGTTGTAACAACTTGTTCTTCATTTTTATCAACTTAAGTTCTCA
This sequence comes from Parasponia andersonii, assembly GCA_002914805.1. NCBI lineage: Eukaryota > Viridiplantae > Streptophyta > Magnoliopsida > Rosales > Cannabaceae > Trema > Trema andersonii. Next base: position 130,921 of record JXTB01000696.1, read on the forward strand.
AAACTTTACTATTTAGAATGCCAAACTTTTGGATCTAACATTCTCCCTCTTTGGCATCTTTTTGGAAAAATCAATATGAGAAAGAACACAAAGAACTCGAGTACAAAAATCTGCAAAACAGATGGTTAAATTTGCTCATCAAAACAACTTGCTACACCTGAAAATCACAATACTAAGAATATGATATAAATTATAGAAAGCTTCCTTTGAAAATAATATATCATGATCTCTAAACAAAATAACTAGAAAATTCTCATGACCTCCCCCTTTTTGTCAAACGAGGGCCAAAGTAACAAAATAACAAACCAAACATAAAGTGTTAAATCCAAAATAAATAAAATCTAGTTTCTGGAAACAAAATAAAAAAAGCTCCATACAGCAAGTTCCTGTAAAGCAAATAAATCGATCAAAATTTTGTCTTCTTGTATCATTTCTTGGTTTGCTTTTCTAGACTTGTTGCAACAGGTAGAGATATTGGTATTGCAGGTTGGGAAAATTCAAAGGGATGAGAAGCAATAGTTGATGAAGCAGCAAAGGCGCCTGTCAACAGGTCAAGAATCTATTTTTGTAATTTTTCAATGGCCTCCAGTCGCTCAATTTGCTTGACTTGATCAGCTTTTAGATTCTCTACCTCTATAAACTCTTGGGATACCACAACAGAAGGTGTTGCAACAAGTGAAGACTTCTTGGCAGCAGCTGTCTTCTTCTTAGATTTTGTAGTTGTTGCAACATGTAGTTTTACAATTTCTTTGCCTTCAATCCGTAAGAAATAGTAGGTAGAATTGGAGAGAGAAAATGTTATAAAGAAAGAAGAAGAAAGAGATTATACCTAGCCAAAGGAACAAGGATTATGATTTGAAGAAAATCTATTTCATGTCATATATGCACAAAACCCTAAAAAAATAATTGTAGAAAACTGAAAAATTCAGAAGATTCTTGCTAAAACTAAAATAAGAATGTTGGAAGCATTGTTGTAATAGTGGTGACAATATACAAATATAAAACTGAAAGTCTTTACTTTCCTATCTATTTCTCTTTATCTCTTATAAATTCATTTATACCTAAAAAGATTTACCCCTTCATGTAGATCTATAAGATTCTAGACTATCTTGGAATACATGGACTTTAATGTGGATTCTATTGCCTTTTTAAAGATAAAGTAATCAAATTCTAGGTTATAGGACTCTCCTATTCCCAACTATCTATCAGAATGTCTCACAATCCTCCCACTACAATGAGAGTCTGATATATATTGATCTTTTAGTGATTTATTCTTCCTAAGTACTTACTCTATTCTATCTTTCACAGATAGGCTGATTATATTATCAATTAGTTCCTCAAGAAATAACTTACTTTGGGGTTAAATACTTCATATAGTTTTCTTCTAAGAGACATTTATTCTAATAAATATTTTCTTCCTTCAGTACTTTAGAAGTAACATCCTTCTATTTCTTTTGGTTGTCCTATAAACATATACAATTTAGATTGTTATTTTAACTTAGTTATTTTCCCTTTCAGCACGTATGCTAGACAACCACAAATATGGATATTACATAAATTAGCTTTATGTTCTTTCTATATTTAAAAATGGTGTCATAGATATTAACTTAAATAAACTCTATTAGTAGGTATATCACTATCTCCGAGACGTATCCCAAAAAATATTATAATAATGAACAATTGAATAATAATTTAAGCATAGCCAAAAGTTTTTATTGTCTGTGAGATATTCCTCTTTATAGAGGTATTTAACTCTTTGATCCAATTAATGAATCTTTATGCTACTTCTAATTATCTTTTGCCTCCCGCTTTCAAGTCTTTAAACTTTTCAAAAGAATTCAATTAGCAGTAATATTAGGTAAATATAACAAAATTTTGAATAATCATTCATATTGATATATACAAAACCTCATTAGACTTTATTGCTCAAATGCTCGTAGATTATATATACTATTTTTAAACATTCTTGCACTCTTAGGTTTTTGCTAATAAAAGACATTTTAGTCATTTTACCTTCTACATAGGATTTGCAGATTGGTGATGATTTGACTTCTAACAAGTTTAGATGTGTATCCTTAACCACTCTTTGAATTATATTTAAGTTAATATGACTGAAGTACAAATACGTTTTATTCTTAGTACTTACTTACTTTTTTATAATTAGATTTATCATGTCCAATCTCATCATTTTTGATATCATATAATGAGAATAATATAGGCTAATAGAAAAAAGGTCATTTAGTACAATTAAAAATATTATTCTTTCACATAGAAACTTTGTTATTAAGACCAACAAAATAATATCATTTTATCAAATATGAAACGAAAATTAAATTTTTCTTAAATACTTGACAATTTTTTTAAAAAATTTCCTAATTCATAAATTCATCAAACAAGAATTTAAATATTTCTCATTTTATATACAAACACTATACCTATTATAATCCTTGCTCTTAGTGAACTTGCCTTCATTAAATCCCTTGGTTTCTTAGAATCCTTCGTAATAGACATGAAAACATAATTAATGATTCTTAAATCTTATCTAAGATTCATTAAGTGATCCACAAAAATAAGTTAACAAACAATAAACTATTATTACTTTCCAATCAAGTATTGTATAGGTATCCCTAACAATTTTCTTTCAATATCCTTTAGTGCTATATAGGAAAAATTTTCCTTTTAGCTACTTTAGCTTAGTGAGGATATTCGTTAGATATTTTTTTGACATTTAGCATAATATTCTAGTGATTTGAATTCTTTAAATTTCATATTGTAACATATTGGACATCGTATATCAACATGTATCAATGAATTATCTAAGAATTCTTCCACTATATATATACTTTATTTTTCTTCACTAGTTTTACTAGTGAATATGAACGAATATATAAGAGTAAAAACTTAATAACTTATCAATCATAAGTACTAAATCTAGGTTACATTAATCCAGACAACATAGTTTAACTATACAAATTATGTGTGTATGAGTACAATAGGTAAAGTAATTAAGGACATATCTATATAATAACAAGCATCATGTAACAAATATTTCGAATAATTAATATAATGTAAAATAAAATCTACAATATGCAAGTAAAGTATCCCTAGGACTATTACTAATATTCATGATAATTCAACTTTCTATTAATTATAAGCCTACTACGGAAAATCATGTAATTAATAAGTCAAACTGAAATAATTTTATTTAGAAAATAAGACAAATATCTCATATCCCATATGTCTAGCTACTATTTAATTTAATCATCTACTTTACTAACAAGAACTCCTACAGGAGAATATTATTATTTCAAGATGAGTGTGTAACCATTGTTTCAGTAATTAAACTTTCTATATAAGACAATCTCCTACGGGTGATAGCCTTATATAGTCCATCTAATATCTTATCATAAGAAATTCATTCCCAGTACTACTCAGACGAAAACTTTCATACAGAATGTTAGCAAGATTCTGAGGCGATGCTCATCCTAGCACGTAATGAACTAATAATAGAGATGAATTTGATAATTTTACCCAGTTATCTAACTTACTTAGTAACCTAAAATCAATTATATAAGCATGTTCATATTTTGCGTGTGAGTAGCTCTACAATCCTATATGACATGTTACTAAGATCATGTAATCAAATACTCTATATAAAATATGTATGCAATATTATTCATATAATAATCAAGTATTGGCAGAATTTAATAAAATAGAAAAGTAAATAATTATCAATCATTCAAGCATTTATTATTATTTTTTAATTGAATAATCTTTTCACAAAAAATATTATTAAATAATAACTATCAGAGATAATATTCAAGTTTAAATAATTAATATTTTTACAAAATATAATTTATTTTATTAAAGATTTAATTCAAATTAAATCTCCTTAAATAATTCAAAATTTGAATTTAAATTTAATTATCTCGTAATTAAAATATCTCCCATTGATTGGATTTTCAAATTTCAAACTCATAATTTTTAAATCATTACTTTAATCTCATTAAAATAAAATGTAAACTTCCTATTTAAATTTAAATTGAATAATGTAGATATTTACTAATTAAAATCTTCACAAGATTAAAATTAGATATGAAGATGATTTAATCAAATTAAATCTCTATGAATATCTGTCGATTAGAATTTAACTTTTAAATTTCAAATCTTAAATTAATTATCACATAATTAATATTGATTAAATAAAAGATTTAATCACATTAAATCTGTTAGATTATTTTCAAATTTAAATTCAACATTTGAATTTCAAATCTTTAAATTAATTATTGAATAATTAATATAGATATTCTTTTGAAAATTTAATCTTATTAAATCTCTTAGATTATCCAAAGACTTAAATTCAACATTTGAATTTCAAATCATAAATTAATTATGAAATAATTAACATAAAAATATTATTTATTCACATAAATTTAAATTTAGATTTATCTCATAATATCTACTCATCAATTTTAATTACATTAAAAATAAATAGAAAGTTCACAATTTAGCTAAATCTAAAATTATCTCATAATTTCCAATTATCCATTTTATTCTCATTAAAATAAACTACCAACTTTAAATTTAAAATTAAATAGATTTTGATATATAAGATATTCTTTATAATTTTAATTTGAAATCTTTGTAAGTTTCAAATTTAAATAGTAGAAGATTTAACTATTTGAATCTACTAAAATATCCGTAAATTTGAATTCAAATCAAATATAAAGTCAAATTAACAACTAATCATCACATAAATAGTTTCGGAAATATATAACTGAAAATTTGAATTTGACAAAGTTTAAATATCATCTCATAATATCTAATTAATAATCTCCTATTTATTTAAATTAATTATCTCATATTTAATTTAAATAATCATTATCTGATAGTGATAATTGACAGAATTTGATTTCCTTAAATAGTGGGATCTTATCCGTATTTAAATTTAAAGTCAAATTTTTTGATACGTGATCCTGATTACATTTAAATGGTCATTTAAATTTTCTCGAATCAAGTGATCTTATACTTGATTTGAATTTATTTAAAGTGAGGATCTTATTCTTAATTTAAATTTTTCCATAAATTAAAGATTTTATCCTTAATTTATATCTTTTCATTACTTGAGGGTCTTATCCTCAATTTAAATTCAATATATTTAAATTTAAAAATGAGAGAATATAGGATTTTCTGATAGAATCTTATCCTATCAGATTAGCTACCAAATTTTAATTTCAAAAATCAGATAAGGTAACTAATTTAAATTTCTTAAATTATATCTAATTTGAAATTCAAATATAGAAATTTAAAATAGGAAATTATTTGAGAAGGATAGTTTGATGTCAATGGCACCGGGATGCCGATCGGAACACGGAGCCACCAGGAAGACAATATCCTCAGAATGCTATGCACCTACACGCATAGGACAAATCTCGTGCATCCACATGCTTGCAAAGTGCCCGCACGACCACCATGCAAGGCGACATCCACAGGGCTCATAGAAACGGGGCGACGCCCGCATGGCTACAGGAGTAGGGCAACGCACGCACTGCTAATGCACGGGGTGCCACCCGCACTGCCAGCATGCAGCCAGTGAGCGGGTCTCCCCGCTGCAGCACATACGGGCAGCGCACACAACTCTTAGCCGTGCTCAGCCTTATACTGTTTCTGAACCTGAAAATAAAAATTTAATTGACAATCTGTAACTTAATTATTAAGCAATTTTTCTCAAACACTAAAATACAATTAAAGATCGAATAACTTTCTATGTACAATTTTATCAAGAACATAAAACATAAATACATAGAAAATCAAGTACATAATAGAATCATAATCAAAAATAAAAAAACGTATGACTATAAATTCATGGTAACATCTAATTGATTATTATTTAAACTCATTAAATCAATCAATCATCATACATAAAAGAACATACTCATAAACATGAACAAGACCAAACATAATCACAAAGATCATCATGGAAATCAAATATCATCAAATTTTAAGAGAATTAACATGAACAAGATATGCTAGATTATCGAAAATCATACTCTGGTACCAATTGCTGAAAATTTTGAAAAAAAATTTGAAAAACAATTTCACCGAAAATGATTTTCGCAGTTTTATAAACAAATCGAGAATACGGGGGAATAGGTATTTTAAAAATTTTCTTGAAACTTTATAAAATAATATAAATGGGATCGGTGATCTAACATAAATCAATTCATGGATCTTGGTTTAAATAAAATATAGAAATACTTCACAACCATTGAGCATTCCTGTCTATTCTTTGAAGTCCATTGAATAATCTGGTGTGTAGGAACCTTCTTGATTATCAATGAGAGAAGAGCATAATGATCTAAAAGACGTTCTTCTTTCTCCTTGACTATACGTCTACGACTACGAACAGGCTCAGGATTTTTCCTGTAGTGACTCGGCTTTCTCACTCTCTCTTTTTCTCTCTATTTCATATTAAACACAATAAATATGATTGTAGTAGGTGTGTGGCTACCTTACAGAGACTTAGAAGAACTTTTCTCTTAAGTATTAGAGAGGTATAAAGTAAACCCTGTTAGGTTGAACTAACTATTCAATTAATTATTGGGCTATGTGTGAACTAGACAAAGAACTTTATGAATCCAAATAATCTAATCTCCTGTAAGCCAATTATCCACAGTCATAATTAACTTTTAATTTTGACTGGACTTTGTCCATTAATATTGGCGTACTCCACTATAAGCCCAATATTGCTCTCTTAGACTAAATGTCATATATTTTTTATGAAGCTCATTAACACTTTTATTAACTTAATCCATTTAGCATATATTATATCTATATATATGTCTTCGATGCAATGTTATACTAGTGTGATGAAATTACTGTATTACCTCTCTAGTACATATTTACCTTTGAGTTGCCATTTTTCATCTAATGAATGATAACTGACTATGGTGTTTGTAACTGCTCATACAAATATGGTCAAATTCACAAAGTGAATACTTGGCACCTATTTTTTATTACCTAACTTGAAAAAACTCAAAGTAATATTATATGTATAGTGTCTAAATCATAAAAAGAGTTCTCGTCAATTCACAAATCTCATCTTCCAAGCTACCGGAGTTCGAACTATAGTACGAAACTAGTCCTTTAGTAAGTGAAAAAGTTAAAAATCATGAAAACAATTCTGACAATCACTAGAGTTAAGGTAATCTTACAATAATACTAGATTGGTGGAAGATAGAATATTGAGTTACGACACTTAACCTCAAATTCTATTTTCATTTGGTCCAGTTCAATGCACTTATAACACACTAGTATTTCTATCGGAAGTCAAACACTTCGATGATTAGAGACTTCATCAATCTAATTGAAATAGATAACACTATATTCTATGGCAAAATTAATTATTCCATCTTTATTTGCAGAATGTAAACTCTTTACTTAGACATAATGAAACAAAGAATTTAGTCTCTCACATGTAAACACTTTACACGAATAATTCTTTATTACTCATTATTAGCCATGGAAACATTTAGACGTTTGCATAATAAAAAATATAAACTTTATAATTAGAACATAATATAGAATTTATTAACAACAAATAGATAACATGCAAATCCAATAAATATTGTTCAAAATTCCTAACAAAGAAATTGTTTTCTAAGGTATATTCCCAATAGTATGGTGGTAGATTTAATTAATGAGAAAAAAAAAACATGACGTACAACTAATATATTCCCAATTATGTTCAGTTGTTGGTAATGTTATTCCTTTCTCGATAATTTCTTGTTAAGTTCAAACAAGAATAATTGTAGTGTATGTCCTTTTCAATGGGAAATCAAGATGTGTGTCTTTTTTTTGTTACACTTCATCTAACATATCGGTTATTTTGTTATAAGCCCCAACACTTCATTTTAAAAAGGAAAATTTTGATTTTATATGGTAAAAATTAAAAACAAAATCCAGATTTTGAAATGTTTTTAAAATAACTGCTTTATTTAGAAAATACCACTTATAAAAATATTTTAAAAATTTCTACCTTTTACAAATGGATACGATACTCAAGGTAACTAGACAAATTACTTGAGGTAATAAGTCTAGTTATCTCATATAACTTGATTGTTTATACCAAGTAACCATCAAGTTTATTTAAAAGTTTCATAAATAGTTTATTTAAAAGCCTGATTTTTCAAGTTATTTTAGATAACCTGAAACACTATTTATGAAAGTATTATTTTTCTAAATAAACTTTTCAAAAATGATATACTTTTAAATAAATCCGAGATTTTTCAAAACTTGACCTTGGATTTTTATAAGAAGCCATTTTAGAAATTATGTTTGAGTTGGTTAAATAATTTATACTTAGGCTTCTTACAAAAATTTAGGCTTATAGTCTAAAAAATTGAATTATCTCAGATGGGTTGAACTTTTAAGAAATTCTGATTTATTTATAGTAATACCATTTTAACAATATATAAAAAAGATATTATTATTTTAAAAAATATTCTCTAAAAGTACTCGAGGTAACCAATCAAGTTATCTAGAGTAATCAAGAGTTAATTGAGATAACCAGTCTAATTACCTCAAGCAACTTGATTAATTACCTCAACTAACTCATCAATTAGTGAGAAATAATATTTTATAAGTATTTTTAAAAGTCGTGGTATTCTAAATAATTCCGAGATTTTTCAAGGGGTACCTAGTTATTTGACCATTTTTTAGCCAAAATTCAGTATATGACCAAATTCAAAAATTTATAGCTAAATGTCTAACCTACTTAATAACAAAATTAGAAATACAATATATTCCACAAGTGAAATTTTTCTTTTTAAAAGCAAATATTTTATTATAATACAAAAAATCTTTACAATAACAAATTGAATTGGAAATGAAAATTCTTTTAATAGATAAACTAATTCTCTACTCCTTACTCCTAAAGCTATCATAGTCAATCCACATGTAAACAAATTGACTACAATGCAAGGAAAAAAAAAAAAAGAAAAAAAAACTGTATGCATTTAATAGTCAACAAACTGTCAATACACAAGTAAAACTTCAAAAGAAATGGACATTTAACTATGACTTTTAAAACATGGACATTTATTTAAACTAGTTTAAAAAATTAGTCATTCTCCTAACTTTCTCATTTTTCAAATAATTTAAGGTCTAATTAGTTTTGTATTTGAATTTGATTTTATGAATCCAAAAAGAAATTCTAAATCCATAAACAATTGGACTAAGTATAATCATAATTATAGTTACAATTTTATCCTTCATTAGAATTACCAAAAAGGACAATGTAAGAATTAAATATACCCATTAAATTTATACAGTACGAGTGCTAGTAGTACACAAAAAAAAAAATTGCAACAAAAAAAAACTAAATTATGATTTAGAATTTCGGAATAGGAAACATACTTGGACTTAGTGACTGTTCAGTACTTTTGATAATATATATATATATATATATATATATATATATATATAAAGAGAGAGAGAGAAAAAAGTGCGACAAAAGTTTTATATTTATCTTTTTGAAAAAAAAAATAAAACAGATGAAAAGAAGAAAAGTTAAAGCAAAAGAAATTATACAAAAGAAAAAAGAACTTAAACTTTAAAAAGAAAATTCACAATTATTAGAAGAACATAATAAAACTTAATTTCTACTTAAAAAAATTGATTTAATAACCACCTTTGTTATTTCCATTTTAGTATAATAAAATAAGGAATGTACAAAATAAAAAGGGGTATTTTGGAATATAATGAATGTACAAAGAAAAAACAAAATGATAAATCAGTTTTTTTGTGATGTAAAAAGAAAATGAATGTATGTTGATGGATTTAGAACTTCCCACACAAAAACTAAAAAAAGAAATAAAGGGCCTGTAAAAAAACATCTCGGTTGTCTGTTTTTGAAAACTAAATCCAATTCCTGACTTGAATTTGGCCTTAAAAAATGAAAACGATTAAAAATCTGTGATTTTTCAGGTTTTTTTTTAACTTTATTGTATAAAATCAAATTTCCTAATAAACAAATCTACGTACTCTATATATCAGTAAAATAAATATGTAATAAAGTATTCAAATCGGTCATTTACCTAGAGGCCCCTTTAATATTTATATGATGAATCGTGCCTTCGTTTACTTATTTACTTTTTTCTAATCCGAACACTACTTTTTTCGTTTGTAAGTTCCTTCCATAATATAAAACATCAGAGTAGTCATCGACTTACTTTTTTCCTCTGTTTTTTTTCTCTCTTTCCTTTTTTCTTTTTCCTTTTTCCCTTTTTTTTTGTCTCTTTTCACATTAGATATATATATATATATATATATATATATATGCACTTTTAGATTCTATTAATATTCATGCAACCAAAGAAAAAAACTCGGGAGACAAATTCTCTTTATTTGCCTTCTGAAAAAGATAAAAGTTGATGCGTGATATGTCAACCATGTGTGGAATAGGATTAAACGTACACTGCCGAGAACAAAAGACCCCGTCCAGTTATATTCCCTGCGGTTGTCTGTAATTCCTGCTTATTTGGGGCCTCATGGAAAAAAAATAAAAAGACCAAAAAAAGAAAAAGAAAAAAGTTCAAAGTCTCATCAAATCAAATTTGTAACTAAATATTAACAAGAAAATTCCAAATGATTGTATCTTTTGTTAATAAATGCTATGAGGCAAAGAAATAGGGGCATCAGGAAAATAGTCAAACATACTAACTTAGGTTGACACACAAGAAACCACTTATTCGGTACAAGAACTAGAGACTATTCCTTTCCCAAAAAAAAAAAAAAAAAAAACCGAACTAGAGACTATTTAAAAAATAGGATAACTTGTGCCAAACCTACCAGATACTTGATGGTCACAAGGGAACATAGAATAGACTCTTCTTTAATTAGTAGCTTACAAAAATTATGAAAAAAGCAAATAAAGACGAGTTACGTAATTCATAGAAAAAATGTATATTATTATGACTTCTAGACTACATATGGAACAAATTTAATTTCACATGCATGCACTTCTAAGTTCTAACTAAGAAAGAGATAATTGCAAAGGTGAATATTTAGATACATCAATTATGCAAACCGACGTAGCAGTTGGGCTTGAGGGTTTTAAAATGTGCTATCATGATCATCTATGATCATCCACGGAATATAAAGGATTTATATATATTGGCCGACAAGAACTGCGCCCTAAAAAAAAAAAGGTTATTACCATTGAATTTCATTTCCTCGAAATTATACGTGCTTTTTTTTTTTTCTTTCCTTTTAATAGTATGAGATCAGTAATATATATATTTAGCAAATCATATATTCCAATTTCTCGAGCTAAAACGATCAATTATATTCATGAAGAAATTGATAAAGAGCGTTCTAATTATAATTAAAATGTTTGGTATCAAAACTGTATAAAAAAAATGTTTAGACTTTAGAACTAAGTATTTTTTTTTTTCAAAGTCACAACCTTGTTTGAGTTTGGATTTTTATAGGTCTACTTTGCAGTTTTGTTTCTATTTAGAAACGGTTGATCAAAAAAATTAATAAACAAAGCTATTAGTACTTAGGATTGGTATCTAGTTCTACTATATAAATAAATGATCATATATATTAACAATAATAATAAGTATCACACCTTATATTCAATTTTTTTCCAGTAATACAAAGATTTGTTTATTCAACCTATTTATATGAATTTTAATTTATCAATTATACAGTAATAACTTATTTATTTACCAAGTTGATAGTATTAAAAAATGATAAATAAAATGTAATCCGTAGCACTATTCAGATACTTATCTAGAAGCCGTTATTTTTTCTTTTTCCCCCAAAATAGAAAACAACTAAAAAAAAAATCTAGAAGCAGTTTCGTACAGCCTTTAAATTATACGTAAATTAACAAACTAATTAACAACATATGAATATGATGTCTTTTGAGGAGTATATTCCACATCTTCTACATTTTCAAATTTTGATTTATAAAACAATTGGTAAAGTTGTGAATGCTATACTAAAAGCCAAAAGGGTCCAAGGCTTTGCAAGCCATCTAAGTGTGCATAAATTGCCAAAAGATATATATATATATATATATTTTGCTAGGTATTTTTTTATTTTTTTTACTTATGTGTAAAATATTTTTTTAACTATTAATACATTATCTAATAGTGATCAATTATAATAAAATGTATAAAAGGACGGACATTATCAATAGTTTTTCTCTTCTTTATTTTTTAGTATAAAAAATATATATAATAAATTTTTATTGACTAAAATTATAATTATACAAAAATAAAAAAATATATGTCTGAATTAGTGCCCATATATATATATATACACATACACATGTACATGTAACTAATAATTAAACTGCACAGTGCCTAATTCTTTTTTGTTTATTTAATTCCAACTATTTTCTATTATATTCGAGTACTTAATATTATCTAACCAATTACTTGTCCAAATAATATATTATCTCGTTATCACCAATTTGTCTCACTACAAAGTTAGTAACATAGAAAAGTGCTATTATTAAATTGCCAAAATGAAAGAAAAAAGAAAGATAATTGGGGTACTTTGATAAGAGTATCCAAAGGGATTGATAAAAAAAATAATAATAATAATTTTTGCTACTTTTGGTCACTAAATAATATGCTCGTTGTATGTATGTGTGTGTCAATGTCAAAACTTATTATATCAAGTATAATTACTTTGTTGGAAAATTTAAACATAAGTAACTTATAATGGCAAACATTGGTAATAATGACAAAGACTTTAATGCCACAATCCCTCTCTCTAGCTAGGGTAGGTCCCAAATCTCACATAGCTCTTTATATTATTTCCCAGAAACCCAAATAGAGAAGAAGAGATAGATTTTCTTAGTGTCCCCAATCATTTGTTGGTGCCATTTAGGAACCCAAACCAAAGTAAAAAAGACATTGAGAGTTTCAATTGTTAGGTTATTATTTTGACATATGGGAAAGAATCTTATAAAATGAAAGACTAAAATTAAAGTGTATTGTTTAATAAGTCGCTATGATGCCCAACTGACCCCATAAACTATACATATTTATTTTGACACAATTTTAACCAATCAAAGTTGAGATTAGCGGAATCCCATAATTAACTCACAATTGGTAGCATGAATTAACCATATTTATGCACATACTTGATGTTATGTACGTATTGTCTCGACAACCCACATGAGTTAACTTTGATTTATTGAGTTCACTAAGACTATATAACTTTGTATTACCTTTGCAAAAATTTAGTCTGCATGCTTATCATTGCTTCTTTTTTTAAAATAAAAAAAACTAATATGTATATATGTTTCTAGTTGATGATTCTTTTAATTTACAAGTTATTAAACTTTCATATATTAACGGAAATGGTGCAATTAGAAACAATGTCATCATTACACAAACAAACGCACTTTCTTTTTTGAACTAATAAATATACAATTGCATCTGCAAATTCATTTTAAGAGATAGATTTACAAATTATATATGTATCAGTTATTTATTTTTGGGTACGGTTAAAAGAAAATTACCAGGACTTTTATACCAAGTGAGTAAAAGAGAAGTTCAAGTAAAATAATAATTTTCTTAAAAAAAAAACCGAGAAGGGGAGAAATTATGACGAACTATAGTTTATTATTTGTTTTGGAAATTCGCTTGAAAAAAAAAAATGTAGATGGACGACAGAGAAACTGCAAAATAAATTTAGTCAAAATAAAAACTAAGGAAATTATCAATACATCATTCCTTTTTTTTTCTTTTTTCTTTTTTCTTTTTTTTTTTTTGTGTGTTGAACACCACGCACAAATGTTTCATAATTCATTTATCGAAGGAAAAGTTACGTACAAAATCATCTCCCATGATTAAGAATCTTTACAAGCATTAGGTCCATTATCTTCTAGAAAATTAAAAAACCACATCCTGATTTTATATATTAATTGTTTGCAAAATGCACCTTTCGTTTGAGTAATTCTTTTCCAAAATGTGAAACAATACCACTTTTTTACTTGTTTGAATGAAGTGACATATTGACTTCCATCTCCTTTTTTTTTTTTCAAATTGTTTCCAAAATGTGAAAAAATACCCCTTTTTTGCTGAATGACTTATTGCGCGAAGCTCTTGCTGGAAAAGAAAAAACAAAACTCTAGATAATAAGTCATAGAGATTGATCAACAAATAATAGAAATTTTAGTCAAATTTACAGATCTCTGAGTCAGAGAGGAAAAAATAAAAGAATTTTCTAACATTATCCCGTTACTTATAGAAGATTATGGGCTCTTTCTGGATTTTTTTTTGTGGGGTGGGGGTGGGTGTTGGGGGAGTTTATACGTGGTGCTAGATATTAGTGTTGTTTGCATTACGCTCTAACTTCATTTTTTTTTTCGTTGTCATTTTTAGTGCGCCAAACTATATATATAATTCATATTTACTTATCGTGATTTGTTAATTGTTTTACACACCTGAACTCAACATGGAAATACTCACGACTGTCTTTTACTTTCTTTCTTTATTAATTATTATTTGTTTATTTTATTTTTTAAAATTAGCTTTTATGAATAATTATGGTAGGGTAGAGTAGAGATAGAGTTTCCAAGGAGCAAAACTCCATGCGCTACAAATGGGTACAGATGCAGTCAGAGGCAATGTGGTGTGTTGCATATGGCAGCTCCTGATTCAAGCTCACTGACATTCCCATTTTTCTCCAAAACGACACAAATGTGAAGCTTCCCTACCACCTTGGATTTTGTTTTTTGTCATTGAAGTGTCATTTTCATTCGTACAATGTGCAGACACATGGCCATTAGCCACCGGTCCACGATAAATTCTGCTCGTGTATACGGTGACATGTTTTTCGCGCCAAGGAATGTGTATATGTACGACTAAGAGATTTTAAAGGAAATACTTTCATCTGTGTTAAAAAAAAATTCTTTGTAACGTAAACTAATTGAGTAAACAATTGAGCGTTTAGTAAAATGTAATTTTAAAGTATTATAATTTAAAAAAATTATATTAAAGTGTTTAATAAATTATGTAAGATTAAATTAGTGTGTAAATATATAATGTACAAAATATATATTATTATATAATTATGTATATTTATTAATATTTTTTATAATTATGTATATTTTGTATATATTAACTATACTAATATTTTTTAAAAAATATATTTATATGAAAATAAACTTAATTAAATTAGTTATTCAATTAAATTTATTTTATTTTCATTTGAATTTAAACTTTTAATAAAAAATTAATTAAGCTACTTCAAAATAACGAATATGAAGAGTATTTTGATCGATTATGATTTAAATATATTAATATTTTTTAAAAAAATTGATATGAAAATAAACTCAATTAAATGTTTGATAGTTTTGTTTTTGAGTGAAGATATTTTAGCTTTTATGATTTATTTATTAAAAGATAGTACAGATTCCACATAATACAACTTTATTAAAAATTATTAAATAATCTGATTTTTAGGTTTTTACCAAATATCTTCTGACCCACTGATTATTAGAAAAATACTTTTTAACTTGTTAAAAAGCTAAACCAAACTGTGTCGTAATCTGCAAAAACAAACGATTTAGCTTCTTATAGGATGGAATATTAGAATCCGTAATGATTTTTTATAATTCATATTATTTATGAATCTATAAAGAAAATAATTGTGAAGAAAAAAAAACACCCATGAGAATTCAATCAAAACTTAAGTTATCTTTTTTCTAATTTCATGCAAATAAGAATTCAATTTTTTTTAAAAAAAAATTTGGCTTAACTAATAACCTCCACTTATTACAAATTAAAGAAAAATATTTAATATATATTACCCAATCCCCACCAATCCTATCAGGAATAATAAGCTTTTACACTTACTAGTGTGACTCGAATCTAAGACCGAAATTCTAAATAATGGGTACTCTTACTACTTGAGTTAATTCATTTCTTCGTAAGAATTCAAATACTTATTTTATGTCTAAGCAATTAATCCATGGAAATTCAAAAATCCAATTAGTTATGATTTCTTACACTACAAAAGATATATTTTATTCTAAAATTTTAAAATTATGTAATAACTATCTATTGGTTTGACACAAAAAGATTGCAGAATGATCATGAACTTCGCAGTTCTAGAATTCAATAGTCTATATCCAATTAATAAATATATAATTTGAAATGGATAGTCGGATAGAACTGATAAAAAAAAGTAGTTTCAAATTTTAAAGGATGAATCTTTTATTAATTGGATAAAAACTGATTAAATAGTTTTCAAATTTTAAATGATGAGCCTTTTATTAATTGGAATAATATGAACTGACACAAAAAAATTGGACATTGGAGTTTATCTAACTCTGCAATAATAGCTTTTGTGGACATCTCCAATGCATTAGATATCAAATTTTTAAGATTAAAATTAGTTTACAAAAGAATAAATTGAAATTACGAAATACATATTTGTTTAATATAACACAAACCGGTGGAGGAACTGGTACTGTTCGTAAAATTAGGCCCATACTTGGGGTTGCGCGTGGACTGGAGAGCAGCAGTGCAGTTTGTGTGTCGAGAGAAAGCTGCACGTATGTCTCGTACGGCCCTCCATACTTTTCTGATTCACCCATTTCTGTTATGGAGCTTCACATTGCACTTGCTGGTTGACTAGATTCTTCAATTTCTGCATTAGTATTTATTCTTGTAAAGTACTAATTGTCCTAAACTTCAAAAAAAAAAAAAAAACAAAATTGAGAGCGAAACCATGTATGATGTACTATAAGCACTGCCAAGGGATTCGATTATTCGATGGCATATATATATATATATATATATATATATATATATATATATATATATATATATATTGGATAATAAACGTCGAAATGTGGTGGCACAAGGATTTTGTTACAGTGGGACGAGGCATCTAACCATCGATTGATATAAAACTTTAGTATAGTAGGATTTTGCCACAATGAGAAAAGGCATGTGAGGCAGATATGAAGTGTGAACTGTCCATTGATATGTGACCCACATAGGACCCAAACGAATGAACGGCAAGCACGACTAGGCTTAATACCTCTATGTTTAAATATTGTTTATAATTATGATAGAAACTTTATATCTAAACACCAAAAAAATGGAGAATTCTATGTTTATGTACTTCACTGATTATGTATATTAGCTATAAGTATTGTCTATCACAAAATTATTCTTAAATTTTTTACCAACTTCGAATTTTTTTTCCTTTCGTTGGAAATTTAGGTGATCTTTTGAACTTTGATGTTCTTGTTTTGTTGGCGAAATTTTAAAATCACTATTTTCTTTAAGGTAAATTTATGTATTATATCAAGAAGATGATGAATTATCAAGTATACATAAGGGATGCAATTTTCTAAATCCAAACACTATCACGAGACGAAAACAAAGCAAAAAAAAAGCAAGATTACGAGCCCAAGCTTTTGGAATTAGTGGGAGATATATAAAACATTGACTTTTATGTAAATATTTTCACATTAATACAATAAAGTATTATTCAGTGGCACTCTTAGGTCCGTTTGCGTTTTCTTCTTCTATTCTCTGTATCTCAGAAATTACAGTAAAATTCAGTCAATTTTTTTTAGATGAGCTCAAAGAAAAATGAACACTATGTGGTTAGATTTTTTTGAAGAATTAAAATGCAATCGCTAAATTAATTTTTTCATGTGTAGCATTAAAAGATCATACTCTTGATTATACATAAAAATAGTCTGCAAGATCAATTAGAGGTTGGAAATAACACACTTGTTAATCTAGCATCTTTAAGAGGTATAATTTTCTATACGTGATTCTAATGTGTTGTTATGTTTTCCGTTGCTTTGTTTGATTGAAAAACTATTGGTGGATTTTTCATGATAAATAAAGTTTTAAAAACATTACTTACTGCAATTTTTTCAGTCTTTCCAACACAAGCAATGAGGAATTTTTCTACCATTATTCTCTTATGCAATTTTTTCAGTCTTTCCAACGCAAGCAATGAGGAATTTTTCTACGATTATTCTCTTATGCTTAAGATAAACTATTGCTATTAGAAAAAAAAAAAAAAAAAAAGAAAAAGAGAGAATCCAAAACTATTAATTTATCAGGTTATTATAGAATCTAATAGATGATCGATGGCTAAAAAAACAATCAATTTTTCTACACAAATAAAGCATATCTGTGTAAAGTAGAAAATTAAGACAAGGGTGTTTGCAGTAAAGTATGTATTTTTAAGGTTAGATGGTAACAAATCAAGTAATATATTGTCAATCTATTAATTTTTTTTTTACTTATGTATATGTATTTTTATGTATTTTTTTTAGCTATTGATTTATCATCT